>VSMD01091153.1:0-83304 GCA_008750895.1 Mirza zaza | reverse complement strand
TCTGTTTCCTTCCGTCTCCAATCCGCTATTAAGCTCATCCAGTAAATGTTTTATTTCATTTTTTCGTGGTTTTTCTTTTTTTCTTTTTTTTTTTTTGTGATTTTCAGCTCCAGATTTTCATTTGGTTCTTTTATTATAGTATGGTTTTTTTTCTGCTAAGATTCCCCATCTGTTCCTTCATAATCAATATATTTTCCTTTAAGTTCTCAAATATATTTATAACAGTTGCCTTAAAATCTGTGTCTGCTAATTCCAATATCTGCATCATCTCTGGGTTGGAGTCAACCAACTGATTATTTTTTAATTGAGTATGGGTCATGTTTTCCTGTTTCTTTGCATGTCTAGTGAGTGCTGATTAGATACTGGACATTAGGAATCATATGTTATAGAGATCCTGTTATATTTCTTTGAAGGGAAATTTTTATTCTAGCTGTAAGCTAACTTGGCAAGACTCAAACTCCGGGCTCTGTCTCCCTGTAGAGAGCACATCTGAAATCTTTGCTCAGTTCTTTCAGCTTCTAGCCATGACTTTTTTGCCATGCCTCCTGGGGTCTCCCTCGTGCTTGATAACTTGGCTTAATAGCTTAGCAATCAACCAAGGGTGTAGGCAGTTATTATATTAGACACTGGGGTTCTCCCTCTCTGAAGCTTCCTCTGTTTTAGGACCCCCCCCCAATTCTATGATTGCTCTGCCCTAACACCTCAAACTAGTAAATCTGCAGATTCCTCCACTGGATCCACCCATGTGGTTTGCCCTCAGAAAAAGGCTACAAACTCTAATTCTCATCACTCCTTGCAGTTTATTTTCTTAAGGGCAGACATCTCTTTGGTTTCTGCCTGCTTTTAGTCATTCTCCAATGTCTTCAAATAAATGGTTGTTACAAAAAATATTTTGTCTAGGTTTTGTAATTGCCATCTGCGGCTGGTAGCTGCTTGCAGTGGGAGAGAGGAAGCTAAAGCTACTCCTCCACTATTGGAAGCCAGAACTTGAATATCTCTTTTTACACAGGAGGAAACTCAGGCCCCAAAGAAATATCACTGGCATCCTTAGTCTCATGACTAACAATCAGCTTCAGTACCCAAGTGTTGCCATAGTCGATTGATGGGGGCAGGGGGCTCCTCTGATTTTTTTTCTATCTTGGCATGCCCCTATCTCCCTTCCCCTTCTCACCCTACAAACAGCTTTACTCTGTATCCCAGACAAGGTGTGAACACTTTACTGACTGTCGATTCACGAGTTGCACTTGTCCTTTTCTTCAGCTCCCAGTACACCTGATGGGGCATCATGGTGGCTGTTGGCTACGCAGATGCTGAATAAGACCCATGGTGGTGATGCAGAGGCTGCACTTTGGCCATGGCAGGCTCTTGTTGTTTGCCACTGAGTACTGGGGAGGAAGGAAGGGATGCCGCAAATAGCATCTCTGGCCATGAGTGCTGAGTGTAGTCCTGAATCTGCCACATAATAGTTTTGAGACCTTATATAATCCTAATCATCATTCTAAACTTCAGTTTCCTCTGTGTGTAGAATTCACAGTATTAGGCATTGTTCCAAAGATCAAATAGAAGAGTATATATATATATATATTGTAAACTGTAAAGTTCACAAATATGAGTCCTCCTAGTTGTTGTCAGTGCCTGGCAAGGATGGCAGATGGTGACCATGGCCACACGGACATGGTGATTGTTGCCACAATTGGGGCAGAGGGGAAGCCTCTAGGGGAAACCCTCTGAGAGGGAAACTGGGTAGTAAAGTCAACAGGAGGTACCTAGAGGTTCCCCAAGGATTGTTCATAGATATGAAGGTGAAAGGATTTGGAAACTCCCACATTTAGTCACAGGAACCAAGGTGCACGCGGAGAGACAGGACTGGACGGTAATCATAAGCAAAAATAAGCAGCCCAAGTGTTTGATGTGTATCCTGTTTGGAGAAAGACCATGGCAACCCAAAAGTGATGGGTGGCAGGAAGCCAGAAAAAGAAGACAGAATGTTTGCATGAGATCCGGAAGTTCCTGGGGGAGACCTCCCATTCGGAGAACAGAGACGCTTCTGGCACCAGAGGGGCATGTTCTGTTGGGAGACAGGGAAGTTCATCGGGCCTCACTAAGGATTTCCTGGTGACACCTCACAACAACAGATAAAGCATCATACGTTCTGGATCCAAGCCCACGGAGAAGCTTGAAGACCTACTCAGCATCCTAGAGAAGCAGCACCACGTTGGCAGACCCGAGTGTCGCACGCTGCACGTTCCTCCCTGCAGCAGCCAACATGCTTGGCACGCGCACTGCTCTAGCCTGTATGTGTCTCCAAGCGTCACCACATTCGTGAGGATGTCTGACAACTCCGTGAGAATCTTATATGCGACACTGGCGTTGTGCTTTCTTTTTCAGTCTCCTGGAAGTTTATCGGGAACACTTCCCAGGAGATAGACTGCCTCAGGCTGTACTGACTCAGGATCTGAAAGCAGTGGACAGACTCCACATTGCGACACCCCACCCTCCATGTACGAAGTAGGCGCTGTCCCTTGTGAGGGTCCAGCCAGGCACCCGACTGGACATCTTCACCTTAGCTGTGGGCATGGCAATGGCAGTTAGGGTCACAGCTTACCCCTGACGTGGCAAACCTGGACGGAGTCTCGGGACAGCCACACTCTGGGTGGGGGAAGGGCCTCTGCAGGGGAAGGGGCTCTGCAATGCAACCAGCGATGACTTGAGTGGCTGCAGGGAGCGGGGAGGAGCTGGCCCAGCGCTGGAATCCCACATACACTTTGCATTTGTGTGCCCCTGGGCTTGTCAGGAGCCTCCTGACTGCTCTCCACATAGCTCACTCAGATTTGTTCTCCACACAGCAAGCAGCCAGAGGATCTTCCTGAAATGTAAGTTGGATCTTGCCCCCACCTCCCTCCTTAACGCCCCTGCCCAACCTAAATCCCTTTGATGGCTTCCCCTTGCTCTCAGGATAGAGACCCAGTCCTTAAGATGGTCCAAGACCCTACAAAGCCTGACCCCGCCATTGCATCCTCTGAGCTTGGCGCACAGTAGGTGCTTAGCGAATGAATGACCGTCCTCGGGCCAGTGACTTAACAGCTGAGTGTTACCCTAATAACCTCCTTATTTCGTGAAGCAGACCAAATGTGCCAACTCAAATGAAAACGCTCCCTAAAGCTGTCAAGGGCTTCGGAGTGGTGGGCATTCTTCTCTCTAAAATGAAATATGGGAAGGTTGGACGTGAAAGACTGGCCAAGGGGGTGCAGCTGGGGCATGGAGGGGGCGCAGCTGGGGGTAGAGGGGGCGCAGAGGGGATGAGGAGGGACACCCATCCCAAGGTGGCGAGGCCATGCAAGCACGTGGGAGCGGTGGGAAGCCGGCAAAACCCCAGCTCTCAGCGCTCCCAGGCCTGCCCCGGCTCGCTTGGCTTTGATGGCCACTCCCACCCCCCATAAAGGCCGATTTCATGGGCAACGCGGCCGGCATGGGCTTTGTGTCCGCCCCCAGCTTCCCTGCAGCCGGCAATTCTGCTCTGCAATCCCCCGCCTGGCCAGCTCATTTTTGTTGTTGTTGTTCTAAAAGGTAGTGTGTGCTGGGGGTGTGCTTCGTGCTGGGAGTGAGTGAGTCGTACTCATTAAGTACCCCAGTTTCTGTCTCTGGGTCAGTTTCCTTGGCCCCGGGCCCCCTCCCTTCTTTGCAAGTAGGCACCATGTTGCATTAATTCATTTCCCAACTCTACACCAGCCGCTGCCTGGCACAGAGCAGCGCTCAGCAAAGGCTACTGGAGGAGCAAATGAGCTCATATAGTGCTCACAAGCGCCCTCTGCAGTGGGCGTTTACTATCGTCATTGACGTGATGAGGAATCCGGGCCTGGGGAAGTCCCCGCTCCGGGAACACGCAGCTTATAAAAGTGTGCTGGTGCAGGGATGCTGACGGGCTGGAACGAGCTTCTCAGGAGGTTCCCTGAGCTTGGTGGTTTTGCATAGCTCGCTTCACGGCAGAGAGAGCCCACCCTGACAGACGATGCCATGCGGGAATGGCTGTCTCTGCCCGACCCTGAGTGGCTGCAACGGTGGCCACTGTGGAAATAGCATCTGCTGTGCTGAGCTCCTGGTGCCTGGGAGGATTCACACCCTGAGCGACCTGCTGTTGGGGCTGCGCCGAGGCCCAGCTCCCTCACCTTTTCACAGCGCTGCATGCAAGAAAATGACACCATCCTGTGGCACACTGGAGGAAGGTGACAGGCTGGGGGAAAGGACCATCTCGAGCAAGCGTCCTCAAACTATGGCCCACGGGCCACGTGCGGGCACCTAGCACATTTATCCGGCCCTCCGGGTGTTTTTGCCGCAGCTGCCTGTCCTGCTTAGCCACCGACTCGTCCCGGGCCCACAGTGGGCACTCTCCAACGGTCTGAGGGACAGTGAACTGGCCCCCTGTTTAAGAAGTTTGACGACCCTTGATCTGGAGGGTCGGGTAAGGGGAGATCTCCATCTTTACAACACATGTAACACATTCTTGGCACCCTGGCATACCATGCCCTCAGGACTCTGCTCTCAGCAGGTGGGACTGTACGACTTCTAATCCCTCTGACCAAGGCTCTCTGCCTCTCACACGGAGCCCCGAGACACTGCCTTCCCCTCCTCACAGTCTGTCCCCATCTCCCTAAGCCCCTCTGCCCATCAGACCTGGAGCCTCCTCCCCTGCCCCAACTCTCCCTCTTTCTGTCGAGCCCATCAGAGAGTGTCAGGTTGCCTGGGTTCAAATCCTGGCTCCATGATGTTCTCACTGTGTGATGTTGGGCTGATTCGTTTATGTCTTTGCCTCGGTTTTCTCATCTGTGAAATGGGAGACATGATGGCATCTATCTCCTAGGGTGGTCGTGCAGGATCGTGGGGCACACACTGTTGCAGGCACAAAGGAATGTCGGCTCTTGTTATTACCCACCTCCGCCATGACACACACGGCTCAGGAACTTTACTCACAGCTGACACGTAACGCCCAGTCTGTCCCTTACAGTCAGCAATCAGCCTGAATCGTGCCTTCAGCAAACCGTGGTAACAGGGCACGAGGCAGAGTAGACAAGATCCTGGGGACAACCTGCTGGCTCGGCAGAGTCCACACTGACCGCAGCTGGGAATCGGCCTGCGCATTTAGGAGCCGAGCACTAAGCAATGCGTACATCACCTGCTGGGTCTGTAGCGTCCATCAGGACAGCAGGCCACTGGCCAGCGGGGACCAGCCTCTGAGCTGGTCATCTGAGCACCCTAAAAAACAGTCTAGGAAACTCCCCCTCCTTCATCTTCCCATTGAACTTGACCTAGCAGGGGGATGGGTGTCTGTGCCACCATGCAACCAACTTCCACCCCGTAAGTCTTTTCTGGTATCCAACTTCAATCCCTCCTGCTGTAGTTAACTCGTGAACTATGCTCCGGCCTGAGAGGTGACGCGGAAAGGATCGTTACTCTCTTCCCCCGCCCCCCAGCCTCGCCCAGGGAAGGTAGTCATCAAGCAAAGGAGACAGGAGGTGTTCTTGAACATCAGAGCGAACACATGACAAGAGGACAGTTCAGGGACTTAGGGGACTTCCAGCTGGCCCTTCCTCAGGGGTCAGAAGCCTGGCACCCAGACAGATGCCCTGCACCTCAGCCTGCCCAGCTGCAGGTATGGCCCATCAGGGGAGGCAGCCTGGCACACTGTGGCACATCTGGTTCCCTTGTCCGTAACAGATGTGCATGGACATCTACACACTGCCCAGCCCTGCCACTGTCAGACTGCAAAGGGTCCCAGGACTGGGGGAAGCCAGGGAAGCAGCTGGGGCCTGAGCTCCAAGATACTGGCCTGGGGGCCTGGCCTCCTGGGATCTGGCTCTGGCATGATCCAAGGTGAGGTCCCAGTCTGGTTCTTGGAGCCAGGATCCAGGCACAGAAGGCCACCTCTACCTCCAGGGGACTGAATCAAACCAGAACCCAGCCAGTGGTTGCTCATCTGCCCAGCTTGCTCCAGAGGAGGCAGGGACACTCTGCTGTTCCTCTTAAGATGAAAGGAGAAAACAAGGAGTAGCAGCAGGGCAGCTCCCCTGAACACAGCCGGGGCCCCCAAGTAGGGCCACAGACGCACAGGGCTGCTCTTGCCCTCTCACCCTAGCAATTCCTTGTGGCCCTCCTTGGGTAACCAGGAGTAGAAGGATAGAAAAGTAGGTGGGCAGCTGGCCCCATGAGGAGCCTCCTGTAGTGGCCCAAACAGGTGGGAAGGCAGAAGCTGGAGGGGCTGTCTCTGAGGGCGCTGGAGGAATAAAACCATGCCACATGCCCCTTGCTTGCTGAGGGCCTGGGCACAAGCCCCAGTCTGGAGACAGGGTGGTCTGAGCAGTGTCCAAGCTCAGAGATGAGGCATGAGTCCCCCAGCCCAATCTCAGCTCTGTCCTCTGCCGATTCAGCCTTGCCAGCTCCCTTGGATTCTCCAAGCCTATGATCTTCTCTTCCAAAGGGAAGGGAGACAGTCTATTCCTGGTGCCTGGTCCCCAGGGAAGGTAGGGGAAGGGGCAGAGAAGGAAACAGGAGAGGCGGCACCAACACCTTTTCCCACCTGCCAGAGATCCTGCTCTCTCGCTCTCTCATTGGCCAGAAAACCAGGTGTGGCTGATCAGCTCTCTCTTGCCCCTCCTGACGTGAGATCTAACTCACACCTTCTCCATCTCAGACACACAACAGTCCAAACTCCCATGCTCTCTATGGAGCAGAGTTGCAGAGACCCGGATTAAAACCCTGTGGCATCAGTCCCTTACTAGTTATGTGACACTGAGCAAGACGTAACCGCTCTACCAATGGCCGCCCTTTTTGGGCTGTTATTACGAGCCAGACCCTGGCATAAGAGTTTGCCCCCAGCCCTGCGACAACCTTATCAAGTATCAAGAACCAGGGTGGGGCCTCAGCTCGGAACATGCCAGAGCCAGCCCCCAGGAGGCCAGGCCCCCAGGCAAGTGTCTTGGGGCTCAGGTGAGAAAACCGAGGTTCCGAGAGGTTACGCAAGTTGCCACTGTCACACAGTGGTAGGTGGGGGAGCTAGGAGCTGGCTGGCGGCAGGGTCTGGGCCACTCTTCCACTCTGAAGGAGGCGCGGCATGCTGCCTCACAGAGCACCGGGCAGGCAGAGAGGAGATCTCCACGGAAAGCCGCTGCCCAGCACAGGTGGGAACTCAGAGAAGGCTCGTTCCCCATTTCCATTTCTTTGCCCCATCACCTTTCAGAGGGAACCAAGCTGTGGTTCCTCATTCTCACCACAGGGTGTCTCCACACCACTGCTCCACCAGCCGCCAGGGCCTGGCTGCCTTGGACTCAGCCCTCCCTCCCGGGTCTGGCCCAAATCCCGCCTGCTGCTAGTTAGCCCCTTCCTTCCGTTTTGCCTTCAGGGGAGACGGGCGCTGACTCCTGGGGAGCTGAAGGCTGTCACCAGCCCATACCCCGCCTTGTTGGGTTCAATGGCCTGGAACAGAAGTGTCGTTCTCCACATGGCCTCTACGAGCTCTGAGTTCCCCCACAGCTTGCAGGCTGGTCAGGAGGCTCAGCTGGGGCCTCGTCCCTGGGGGGTTATGGAGAAAGAGCTTTGGGGAAAGCCTGCGCCCTCCAAGGTGGGCCTGCACCTGCCTGGACCTGCCCAGGGACCCCTCCTGGGCCTGGCATGGCAACTGCTGACTTTATTGCTTCTTGTCTTCCACAACCCATGTTCTCATGAACTTCCCCCATAAGGGTAATCAGAGGAAGGCTGATTTCCTCCTTTTGGAAGATTCAATGAGACTATGTAGGTAAAAAATAATTTTGTGAGCTCTTTATTGCAATATAAATGTAGGTTACCAAAAATAGGGAAACTGAGGCTCCACAAGGTTAAATGACTTTCTCAAAGCCACACAGCAAGTCCGCAGTGGCCCCAGGAGAGAGGAGCCCAGGCCTCCTGATCCCAACCTAAGCCATTCTCCCAAGACATCGCACTTGGCTTTACGATGACCTCCTCCGTGTGACCTAGTGCAGGGCATTGAAAGGGCAACAGAACAGAGGTCCCGGAGAGGGAGAGGAAGCTGGGGGTGAAGGGGTTAAGGGGCCTGGAGCCAGCATGGCTGAAGACTATTAGCAGACCAGGCAGGGGCCTGGCTTTGATTAGGTCCCCAAAACCATCTGGAGAATCAGACTCTGGAGACGTGTTGGTTTTATAGGGGCAGATGGCATGAATTACAGGGGCTTTCATGGGGCACAGGGATCCTTCCCACAGTGCCTCTGAAAGGGGCTGCAGTGGGGACCTCGTCCCCAGCAATCCCGTCTGCTCTGGCCTGCTGTGCCTCGCCATGTATGGCACAATACCCCCTCTCCACCACCCCACAGCCACCCCCGAGGCATCTGAGAGGATGCGCCCAGGCCCAAAGGACAGGGAGACCCTCTGGTCTCCACAGGAGCCATGTCAGGATGGCAGTACCTGCCTGGAGCCACCGTATGATGGCAAATCAACATCTGGCCCAGTGAATCGTGAGCAACCAGTTGAGCATGGCCATGTCCCATCTGACCCCAAGCTAACTGCAGGCACTTGGACAGTCATCAAATCACAGCCTTGATGGTGAGGGGCTTGGTGACCATCCTGTCCCAACATTTCAGCAGAGGCCCAGGGCCACATGGCTGACTGAACTTGGCACTGGACTGGAACCCTGAACTCCTGGCTCTTAAACCAGTGCCTTTTTGTGATCACACTCCATCATCACACAGCCTCTCTGCGTCTGTGTCCTCAGCTAACCTGCAACACCTGTTTGGCCTCCCTCACAGCTGAAATGGAATGAAATGTTGGCTGCAAAAGGTTTTGAAAAATTAAAACCATGACACAAATGATTGCAGCATTATTGCAGCTTCATGAGCAGAAATTGGGAGCCCCGTGGAGTTGCCTGGGAGTGGGCTACTGGCTCTGCCCCATGGAGGAGCCCAGCTGACACCCCTGGCCCACACAGGCCCTCTTCATTTTGGCTCAGCCCAAGCAAACATCACTAGGAGGATGTGTCCTTCTGCAAAACAAACAAACAAAAAGCCCTCTCTTCATGCATCCCAAAGCCCAACAAAAATTATTTTCAATCACCCCCTGGGGGAATTCTCCCCATAATTGCATCTGATTCCTGTGTGGGTAGGGGGTCAGATGGAGGGATCAAGGATAGAGGGTTGATAACTCATTCACACACCACTTTGGATACAATCTTAGCTATTCAGAAAACAACCTAAGCAATGTCTATCAAACTTAAAGTACATCTCTCAGATGCAGCAATTCTTCTAGAAACTTATCCCTCAGTTGAATTTGCACACATGTGCTTGTATAGCACTATCCCTTGCAGCTTTGTTTGTAATAACAAAAGACTGAAAATAACCTAAATGTCCACCATTAGAGGATGGGTAAATAAATTGTGGTACCAATACTAACAGCAGGCAAAGAATGGAGTAGATTTATATGTGTATACAAATGAAATAATTACATAAAGATCTCTAAGATATGTTAAGAACACATTATAAATGGAACAGTATATGTACTATGTTCCTGTTTATGGCCAAAGAAAGATATATATAAAACACAGAAAATTCCATGTAATGGAATTCAATTTGTAGCCCCAAACCTATTAACATAAAAAAATTTAATAAAAATATTTTAAAAAGCAAAAAAATTCTGAATGATACGCAAAATGCTGTTAAATAGGAGTTGCCTCCAGGTTAGGAGACAGGTGGCCTGCAGTAAAGGGAGACTTACTCTTCATTATATTCCTATTTTAGTGTATGTATATGCTGTATTTTCTTCAATTAAATGAAGAAGGGGAAAAAAAGAAAGCAGACAAGAAAAATAACTGCTTCGGTTTAACCACATTTCTTAACTCTGTCCACCTTCCAAGTCTTACTCCTGCTCCCTTCCACCCAGCTTGGACCCACTGCACCTATAAGCCTCAGGTTCCCCCACTGCCACTGCCCTTCCTTCTATGAGGACCAAGGCTTCCCTTTCATGCCCAGCCACAAGAAGCCTCAAGGGTCCCCACACAAGGACCTCAAATGCTGGGAGGAGGGGAGTTGCCCCAGGTGGAGCCCTGTGAGCAAACCAAGGGGCTTGGTTTCCTATTAAGTGCACAGAAGGAGTGGCAGTTAAATACCAAGCTTCAAAGAGTTTAGGATTTTCAAAAATCGCTTTTGGGGAATATGCAGCTTTTATTGGAGGTGTCAGACATTAATGAGGGTTTGGATCTTTCCCAGCCTGCAGAGCGCTCTCTCCCTCCCTTTTCTGCCCCCACTCATTCCAGCAACCAGCCAGCCCCTCTTTGATGAATCAAGAGAAGCTGAGAGTTCAAGGGGTATTCCTGTCCCACTCCTCAGCCCTCCTTCTCCGGGTTTTGCTCAAGAAGGTGTGGAAGCTGAGATGGCCCAAGGGGAGGAGAGTGAGAACCAAGGGTAGGGCTGGGGAGCAGGTTCAGACAGAGGTAAGAGACCAGCCTTGCCTACTTGCTCCTTTGGAAAAGATTTCATGGCAAAGAATTAAGAAATCTGGGGCCTACCCTATGCCAGTTGGGGTGAAACCCTCAACACACAATTGTTCCCTCTGGGCAATGATCATATTCTTAGATATTTTGAGATCTTTAAATGAAAGAAGTGTGGAAGCTCTGTTTTGTCCAAGTATGTAACTACAAGTGAGCTTTTCTTGACCACATTTTTAATGCTGGTTCATTTCCCAGCCTTAGAAAGTACCTAGTGAACTTGAAAAGTAAGCAGCATGTCCCAAATAGAGGGGCATCTTCCAATTCACCTGGAACAGACAACACACTCAAAAATATTTGTGGAATGAATGCATGCATTCATGTATACATGAATGAATGAACGTTGACCCTGTTTTACCTTTCTCTTTATTTACAAAATGAAGATGTTAGATTAGAAATTAGACACTGAATGAGATTAGAAATTTAGATTAGACATTAGAAATTACTCCTGTTGGTTAGGCATCAGAATCTCTGAAAAGACTGTACCCTGAGTTCTTAAAGGAGAGGATCTCTGTCTTACTCATCTTTCACAAAATGATGGATGGATGGCTAGGCGAGTGGAGGAATATATAGTATCATGATCCCTGGAGATACAGGGGAAGAGTAAGACGACCGTATAGGCAAGAGGATGGCCAAAATGACCTGTTGGGTCTATTTCCAACCCAGGTGTCTACAGCTAGAATGGGCATTCAGGAATATCTGTGTCCAGACACTGAGCATATCTCATAACTCAGGCTTCTTAAGAGTTATTCCTTGCTAACCTGTGGAAAGCCATCAGGAATTTGGTCTCTCACACTGGGCGGGGTGGTCCTCTCCACCAAGCTGGCTCTTGGACCCTCTTCTGCTGCCTGCAATGCTGGTGACCCCACATGGTGACCCATCAGGATCCATGCTTGTCCATCCCAGTTCCAAGAGACTCCCTGCATGAAAATGAGCCAAGAGTTCTGTGCTTTTCTGGATACCTTCTTCCTGAAGAGTATGTCCTAGATCAAATACAGAGAACTGCAGTGGAGATATGCAAGGCTTGCTGCTCCCTTTTTCTCAAGGATCAGGTAGATCTCAACAGCAGGACGACCTGGGGGAGCTAACTTGTTAATTTCTAAGTACCAACGAAGAGGCCGCCAGACATTGGCCTCCAGACAGCGTCCTGTGTCATTCCCCTCCAGACCTCTCTGTCTCTCTCTTCAATTCCCCATCCTTTTCCTAAAGTCCCTCCTTTCCAGTTCCCTGACCCGGTGTCCCCAGCCAATCCCTTCCCACAGAAAGTCTCCTTGTTGATGGTCTAGATTTTGGCCAGATGCTCTTGGAGACTCTCCCTCTGGCAGCAGGTGGTGGCTCAGGAGAGCAATGGTGGGTCTCTGGAGCCCCTCAGCCTCCCGCTAGAGAGCTGTGGCCGATGTTCTCATCAGCCTGCAAGCAAGCATGTCTCCTTCTATTACAACCAGTAGTTGGGGTTTTTTTTCCCTCAGTGCCAACAGTCAGTCTCACATGAGGAAAGGCCATTTCTCCTCCTAGCTTGTCCTTGACCCTGCCCTTTATAAAACAGTAACCCCAGCTTTAATCCATCTAAGAAGCATCGCTGTTTCTGAGCTTGGCTTACAGGAGAAGCATCACGGTGTTAGTAGTTAAGTGTCCTCAGCATCTGGAATGACAATTATTATAGATTCATACTAATTCCTAATATCCCCCTGATGAAAGGTAAGGAGGCGGTCTGTTAATTCATTCTGCCATATTAAGAATTGTCTTTGAGAATGGTTCATCCAACTAGATCCTGTCTCTGACAGGGGTGTAAACTGCTCTCACGATATCCTATTGAAATGCTAGAGGGGGATGTGTCTGCCTGTCCTATTTCCTCAGTTGACATTTATGGATGACTTGACCCTTTGTAGTCTACCAAGTGTGTTCATGCACATTATGTCTTCTAATCCAAATTCTGGAAGGTCGATAGCATTGTTATCCCCTTTGTATGGCAAAGAAGCTGAAGTCCGGAGACATGCCTAAGGTCATATAATTGGAAACAGGCCAAGTTAAGCCTAGAACACAATCCCCCTGCCCCACCTGCTTTCTCCACTTTGCCTTTTAAAAACATGTTTATATTTCACCTAGAAACCACATTGGTGCCAAGACTGCTACTATGCCAGGTGAGAGCTATAAAACCACTTTCCTCCTCCTCAGGCCTAGAAGCTGGGGTTCCTGAAGATGCAAAGAGACAAATGCCAGCATTTCTAATCCTCTAAGGCCTGGAGAGAAAACACATCTTGAACAAAGGCAGCCCATTGCATCATCTGGGGCGTAAGAGAGAAGACCAGGAAGGGGAAGAGAAGGAAGGGAGGGAGGGAAGGAAGGAAGAAAGGAAGGAAGGAAGGAGGGAGGGAAAAGAGAAGAGCGGAGAGAGGGAAGAGAGAAGATGAGGAAGAGGAAGGGGAAGGAAAGGGAAGGAGAGAGGGAGGGAAGAGAAGCCAGTAAACAACCTCTAAGGGCTCCTGGGAATCACACACACTCCAAGACATAAGCCACACTTGTGCATACGCACACACACGCGGTGCACATCTGCGTGAGGGTGTGATGGAACTAGCACAGGCTCTGAAGCCAGGCAGACATGTGAGTTTCCTGGCTCTAGCACTCCTGGCTGTGAGTCTGAAAGTAAATCACCAGATCTTTCTAAGTCTCCATTTTCTCATCTGCAAAATGAGGGAAATAATACCCATCCAAAGACCTCAAAAAGCTAAGGAAAAATGTTGAGCAGGAGGCTAGAGGAGAGGGGGAATAGGGGACCACGGCCTTGGAGACAGAAGCAGCCCTAAGGTGAACATATTTGAGAACCTCAGAAGCCATCAAAGAAGTCGTATTGAAGAAACCATTCTCTAGCATTCACACCCCCCACAAAGAAGTCCAAATTCTTTTCTCCCTATGATTTTGAAGAAAGCCCAGCTCCTGCTCCCTCTTAAGAATCTTTCCAGTCGGGTGCGGTGGCTCACGCCTGTAATCCTAGCACTCTGGGAGGCCGAGGTGGGTGGATCGCTCAGGATCAGGAGTTCAAGACCAGCCTGAGCAAAAGCGAGACTCCGGCTCTACTAAAAATAGAAATAAATTAATTGGCTAACTAAAAATATATAGAAAAAATTAGCCAGGCCTGTAGTCCCAGCTACTTGGGAGGCTGAGGCAGGAGGATTTCTCGAGCCCAGGAGTTTGAGGTTGCTGTGAGCTAGGCCAATACCACAGCACTCTAGCCTAGGCAACAGAGTGAGACTCTGTCTCAAAAAAAAAAAAATCTTTCCACCCATCACTACCTAATGTGTCCTCCAGACTTGGCTAGAGGACTCTCCCAGCTGCCCTGCTTGGCCACACTTACTCATCTCCCCTCCCCAGCTTCTGTGCCACGACCAAAGCCAATCCCCCATGGTGGGTAAACTGAGACAGACCTGGGCCTTCTGGCCTGAGCTGGGCCTCTTGGTGGCACTGCAGAAACAGCAGCCGAGAGAGAGAGAAAGAGGAGCCTCACACGTAGGTAGGCTCATGGAGGGACCTGGAGGTGTCAACCTGGAGCTAAGATTTGAAAAGTTCCGGGATAGGGCAAGGGCCCGGCCCACTGCACTCACTTTGCTGACTTATGTGAAGTCCACAGGCAAAGCTGAGAGTCAGATACGGAGGTTACTGAGCAGATAAGCTTAGCTGAGTCCCGAGCCATGCCAGGGAACAAAGAGAGACGGGGGTGGCGGCTGAGTGGGGAGGCCACCAAGGGCATGGGTGAGGTGGGCAGTCTGCAGCCACAGGTGCCCATGCACATCAGTCCAGCGGGCTGAGTCAGCACCCCAAGCTGGAGGCGGGAAGGGGACAGTTGGGCTGGAACAGGCCTCTTCAGAAGCAAGCGGGGGCGGCGAGCTGGGTACGAAGGAAACGGGGGCAGCTGCATCACACAGGCACCTGTGAGAAGCTCGGGCGTTAGTGGCCCGGCACCGCGGCCCTGTTCCCAGGGAATGGTGCCCAGAGCAGCTTTGATCCCTGCAGCACGGAGCACCGTCATGGGGGCGGGTGGCCTTCTGTCCAGGGAGCCAGCCCCCCTCCTCTTTGGCTGCCTCGTTAAAACGGACCCTCCCCTGCCTCCACTCTTCCTTGCGCAACATCCTGGCTACTCTTCTGCCCCCGACTTCCCCACGGCACCCCACCCTCACACTCCTCTTACTCCAGCCTGCCAATCAACAGCTCAGCCTCTCTCCACCCTGACTCAGCAAGCTGGGGAGCTGCCTCGCCCAGGCCCAGAAGGGCGGGAAGGGACACCCTTTGAAGGTTCCTGCCCCTGGCTGTGTGACCTGAGTATTCCATAGCACCTCTCTGGCTTTGCTCATGAGGGCAGTGAAGAAGTTTCCTGCCAGCCCCTGTGCTCTGCGATTCTCACCTCCAGTGCAATGTTAGGAGGGTGCGGGGTGGAGATCTCCTGTATTCTAGACACTGAACCAAGGAGCTTCAGGGCACTTGAAATTCAGAGAGGGTAGATCAATTACCCAAGATTGCACAGCCGGCAGCGCCTGAGCCCGTATTTAGAACTGTGATCTGTTTTTCTTAGGCCAGGTACACAAGAGCCTCAATTAATTGTTGGTTGATCGGCTACAGATGAATATTCAAACAGTGACAGGCTAGAGAAACTCCAGCAGGGTCAGCTGGCTAAAACAGCTCAGGGTCCCCCAAACCTGGGGTCTTAGTCGTGTTCCCCTCAGGACAGAAGGGCTCCCCAAAGTTGGCTGGGTCTATTCCTAGAATCTCTATTCCTTCACCCTGTTCCCCTCCCGCCCACTTAGAAAAGCACATTCTATGCAGTTCCCTACAAGCAACAACAATGGGGGTGGGGGGCAGCCACTGAAGTGCCCTCTGGAAAATTCTAGGCCTGCAAATACAGTCTCCAGGTCCTCATGCAAGACCTGCATCTCCCCTGCGTGGAGTGACAGGCAAAGGCGGGTCGGCCCAGCTCCTGCTTCCTCTATGTCAGACCGCTGCTGCCCAGGGCTTGGGCAGAAGCCTGAGACTGGGAAATCCTGGGTTCCCTGGGCACCCGACGACCAAGGCCTAATTCAGAGGAAAGTCGCCCCCACTGGCTTGGGCCCCCGGCTTTCTCCTGTTAATTGAGATAATGACCCAACTCCCAGGACTGCTTCCAGCTTGAAAGGGGCTTTGAGATGCTGGGATGAAAGGCCCCAGGGGTTGAGCACAAAGCACAGTGCACACTGTCCTGGGGGTGGAAGGCTGGCCCAAGGCCTTCCCCAGCCCCCAGGCTGAGTCACTTCCTCACTCCTGGCTGGCTTTGCCTCTAATCCAGCCCAGCTCTCCCTTCAGGACAGCTGGGGGAGGGGGGTGGTCCCAGAGAGGCTGTAGCTCCCAGGCCTGGCACAAACCTCAATTCACCACCCTAGGTCCCCAGCCAGGAGGGGAGGGAGGGGCTGCTGGCCTTGATGCTGGTGATCATGAATTTATAGCTTCATGACTCTCCTCTGGACATGTTTGGAGATCGAGGTGGCTCATCGATGAGCATCCTTTGTTACACTTGAAGAAACCCAGGAACAAAGCGGCAAGGCGACTTCCCAAGGTCTCACAGCGTCCTTCCAGGTTACTCACCCATTTACAGCGAGGCTCTCCAGCGAGCTCTCTTGGCATTGGGCTTTGCTAGATGCACAGACATGATCTTTGCCTTCAAGTAATGTCTTCTGCTGCTAGACTACTGTCTCTGTAATACCTGGAAGGATCGCTAGATAGCTCAAGATTAAAAAAAAAAAAACAAAAAACCTGAGGGTTGAGCAGGGAATAAGGTCTCACAGGTCAGACGTAGAGGTGAGAGCTGCTAAGAAGAGGGTCCCCAGGCTGGTTGGGTCCAGGGATTAACACTGCAAAGTTCCTCCCAGAAATTCTCCTCCTGCTGGCATCCGTGGACCTAAACTCACCAGACCAGGCGCCTTGGGTTCTCTTGCCCTGGGGGACCTCAGGTCCTCCACCTCCCAGGAATAGGGCTCCCAGGCAGCATTCAGACACGCAATTCACAGTGGGCCAGCGCCTACTCTGGCCCGGGTCCTGTGCTGAGGCAGAGAGGCATGGTCCCTGCCCACAGGGCAGCCAGGAGCCAAGTGCAGCCGGCCAGACTGAGCGGAAGCAGGTATAGGCAGCAGGGTGCCGTGGGGCCCTGGATGGATGGGTCAATTCAAAGTACCTCTACTTTGGAACCAAGATCCTTCCCCTTTCCAGTTTTGAGGCATCTCCCCTCAATTTGAGGCCTAGCCTGCCATTCCTTAATCTAGCTTAATCTAGTGGAACTCAAATCATACTCTAGGCTGTTTGCTTTGATTCTCTCCCACTGCCAGCTCATAATCGGGTTGGATGAACATGCCTGAAGTCTTGGGACAGCACAGGAGCAGTTCTTGTCCTTTCTGCCTGGTACTGTCAAATCCACACTTACTAGAAAGCAGTGGGAGGCATTGGTGTGAAGGGGGAAGAACTCTCCCAAAGCAAGGGTAGTGAAAGCCCAGAGCAACAGGGCGAAGGAGACTGTGTAACGATGTTACCCCAGGGCTTTAAAACTGAACTGAGATGCAGGGCCTGGGTGGAGCCTGGCCCCAGGCAGGGGGCTCCCTGCAGTGACCTCTCAGGATCCCTTTCATCCTGTCCGGGACCATCTGCAAGGCTGCAGGGAGGGCACAAGAGTGTCAGCGGCCAGCGGTTTATTTTTTCTATTTTTCCGGAGGCAGAGCTCACTCCTCCTGGCACAGGTCCTTCCTGGGCCCCAGCTCCAGCTTGTTAGTTTTAACTGGAGCAATTTCCTTTGAACTCAGCTTGAATTAGCATCACCATGGCGATGGATGGGGTTTTCACAAGTCGACCTGGTCTTCACCCCTTAAGCAATTAGTTCCAAGGAGAAAAGAAGGAGGAAGAGGAGGAGGGAAGATAAGTGGGGGCTGGGGGGGGGGAGGAAGAGAAGAGAAGGAGGAGGGAAAGAGGAGAAAGAAAACTAATGGAGTAGGAGAAGCGGGAGAAGAGGAGGGAGAGATGGAAGGAGAGGAGCCTGGGAGGATGTGGAGGGAGGAGGGAGCAGGTGAGGAAGGGAAGGAGGAGCCTTCTGCCAGGCTAAGCCAGGCCTAGAGCACACCCACAGCCTTGACCTTCCCAGCCCTTCCCAGGGCCCCACCTACCGGGAGAATTGGGAGAAGCAGGAGAGCTGACTCTGGGATCTTTGACCAGGAGCCGGCACCGTCTCAGGGGACACCCAAGAGCCCACCCGTGAACGGTCACCCCCTAGGCAGCAAGCCCACCTCCACCCAGCCCCTTCCTCCCGCAGGGGCCAGGCCAGTAAGAGACAAGGACGGGGACTTGGAGCCTGAGAACAGAGGCGGCTCTCGGATGCCCTGAGTGCTCGTCGCCACGAGACCTGGGGCAGGCCGCCAGCCTCTGGAAAGTGGCAGTGATGGCTTCTACTGCCTCAGGTGGAGGCGGGCGGGCCAGGTGAGGGGCCAGACCCTTGCGTGTGTGCAGTGCACTCAGGGGGCCCTGGCGTGGACTCCGCGTGGTCCCCGTGGGGCCATTGCTTGCGAGCTCTCGGCTCTCTCATCTGGGAGCGTCAGGACGGCGGTGACTAGGTGTCCGTCGTCACTGAATTCCCAAACGCTAGCACAGTGCCTGGTACAGGTTGCACAGGTGATAAGTATTTTTCAAGTGAATCAATGAACGGATGAACTATTATTTTCAAAAAAATGGGTGGTAAGAATGTGAAAAGGAGTATAGCAAACCAGAATCCGCCGGAATTTGGAGTTAAGAATTTCTCTTTCTTCAAGACTCCGTCTGTCCTCACCTCCTCCAAGAAGCCCTCCTGGAGTTGCCACTGCCCCCTCTACCTCCCCAGACACTCACCCAGGCCCCTCTGTGCTCCATGGCCCCTGCGGTCATCCCAACACCGTGCAGTGTAATCTTTGGTTTGTTCATCCATCTCCCCGGCTAGGTCGGGCTCCGTGAGAGCAGGGACTCTCTTATTCCCCAGTGCCTTGCATACTCCAGGCACTGAGTCGATGCCCTAAAAACATCTGTGATGCGTGGACCTGTGTATTCCAGCACAAGGGCAGGCGTTGGGCTTCCGGAGGCTGGTAAAGGTGGAAACTGGGGGAAAACAAATGTATGAAAGGGCGGTGCGTAATGCTGCGTGCCGAGTGGAGAACAGGGTAGGGGCGTGGGAACATGAGCTCCAGAGAGCCGTCGATGGCGTCTGCTCCAGGAAGGACTGAGGACGACAGGTATTCCCTGTGTCACCAACCAAAACTGTCTCTGGCTGCTGTGAGGGCACGGGGCAGTGGAAGAAAGGAAAACAGCCTCTGTCTATTCTCAAAGGGAGTCGGATGTAGGGGAAATGCCCCCAGGCAGGATGGAGAAGGGACGTTCTACCAAAGGCTCCGTGGGACCTTCTGACTGATCCAGAAGGACTGAGCCAGGCGTGGCATCTATAGGTAGAAAACGTAATTGCCTTAAGACTAAAAACCTCTTCTAGGCATCCCCCGTTTCATGCCTTTGTAATTTCCTTCCGTCTCCCTCAGTTGCACCGCCTAGGAGCGTGAGGAAGGATGAGCACTCACCTCTTCTTAGCTAGATTAGGCTTCAGCAAGTTGCAAACCTTTTCAAGATCCCTGGAACCTTGCCTGCAAAGTGAGATACCTTCCTCATTTGGCTGTCATGAGGATGCGATAAGATGACAAAGCACCTGGCACAGTCCCCGCCCAGGGACCAGCTTATCCAGGTGGCTGTTACCACCTCGCATCCCTTCTGAGTCCTGTTTCTCTACTTGTGTAAAGGAAGTAAACCCCTTTCCTGGCACCTGCATCTCATCCATCCCTCTCCCTCCAAATAAACGAGCAGTTTTCTCTCCAGAGCACCTCTACCCACGTGACGTCACTATGTCCCTCTGCCCTAGGAATTCCCCTTCCTTCCCTCTTTCTCCATCTCTCGCCCTTTCTCCATCTCTCTGTCCAGCCCCCACCACTGCTCCTGCCTCTTTTCCCAAGTCCTGCCTTCGGCCTTTCTGGCTCTCCCTCCCCTTTCCTCCTCTGCTGCTCATTATAAAGAAGAAATCTTTCTAAATACGCCAAAAATGCACTCATCCCTCAGGACCCCAGCCTAGCACAAAGGGCTGGTTCTTTCTGGCTGCTCCATGTGGCCTCCTTCTTGCCCACTGCTTTGAATCCTGGCCTCGTTCACATGCCTAGAAGGGCCAACAGGGCACTTTCCCACGTGGCTGGGTGCAGAGGAGGACAGGGCAGGGGGCGGTGAGTGGGACGAAGGAAGGTGGAGACACGCAGCTTAGAATCTTCCCAAAGTTTGGCTCATCCTGGGGGGGGGGGGAGGCGCAACTGTTTACTTGACATCATGAATCACTCCTGGGAACCTAAAGGATCCTGTTAGATATGTGGGAAGGATTCAGGTTAGGAAGCAGAAAGACGGCAAACCAGAAGGATGGCTACCGCGTGGCACATTTGGTCTCCAGGATGTAAAGATGTGGCCTTCCTCTTGGGATGGGTTGGGATCCCTTCGGCATGGAGGTACGGGAGGGGCTCTGTGATCCCTGGGAGACCCTCTGGATGTCAGCACCCTGGGATTCTTAAGCAAGCCTGGAGCTCCTCCCCCACCCCCACACCCCACCCTGTGCTCTCTGGCCAGGTCCCTGGTCCACGGGAGCACTGACCCAGGGCATGTGCAGCTCCTCCCCGCCCCCAAAGCCAGATGACCTTGCCCCAGCTGAGTTAGAAGTAAACACACACATCTGACGCAGCCCGGGGCTGGGGGAGGAGACGGGGCAGAGGAGGGGAGAACTCAAGGCCCCGCGCCCCGCAGGGAGTCCAGCCTTCCCACAGGAGCTGAAGGGTGGACGTGGGAAAGCCAGCAGAGAGCCCCAGACGGCTGCAACCCTCTCCATGGAAGGGCCCCGTGGGGGGCAGGCAATGGGAGAAGGTCTTGGCCTTGGCATTCCCTGCCTTCCTGGCGTCATGTCCCGAATTTCCCAACCTCTTTCCTGCCTATCCCCTCAGCAACCTCCCCTCCCTTCCATACCCCACCCCACAGCAGCTGGGCTGTTGGAAGCCCGTGGTGTTTCTGAGTTAATCAAAAACTCCTGTACTTTGCTCTTGAATTGAGGCCACCATTCCTTTGTCCCAGGGCGATGGGGTCAGCTTGCTCTTCCCTGGCTTCAGCAGTGTTTGGAAGAGTCAAAAGGGAAAGTAGGGGAAGGAGAAGGGAATTAATATTCACCAATGGCCCCTGCTAAATACAGGCCCTGAGCCAGGTGCTGGGCAGACCTTGAGCTCCCGGCTGTTCGGCCAGGTGGGTGACTCCTCGTCACACTCAGGAAACTGAGGCTCAAAGCCGTAAAGAGACTTGGCACATCTCACAAAAACTAAAGACAATGCTTTGAGGCTTCCAGTGGAGTCTGGAGGGTGTCCCTACCCCACGATTGGGTTGTGAGATTCTGTGAACATTCACAGAACATGGACAGAAAGCTGAGAATAGCTGTGATGTTCCAGCTCGGAAAGAAGAGGGAGGGTTGGGAAGGGCTGAAGGGGGCAGGGTCTGAGCACAGCCTGGGCTCCTATCCAGAGGAAGAGCCCCAAGGGGGACTTGGGAGGCCTTGAGGTTGAAAATTATGATGGAGGGGGGCAGAGTGGAGGCCCAGAACTCCCCCCTGCAAGAGCCCTAGGGAATCCTGGTCTGGCTGGAGAAGATCAGGAGTTTGGGGTACATTGCTGGTGAGGCCAAGGACAAAGGTCTTGTCTCCATGTAGGCCAGGCATGGCCTTAAAAATGGGTGCCCAGCAAAGCAAGGAAGGCTTCCGTACCTACTCCCCTGGGCCTCCTAGGGCCACACGCCACCACCCCACCGCACTACATTGGCCCCTCCTTCCTTCCCAGGCCCTAGCTAAGGCCAGTTCATTTTGCTTCCTTCCACCTTCTACTCTCACGTGTCCTCTCTCCCCTTCCCCTGCCTGCTCCTCCCCCCTCTGCCCTAAGAGCGAATTCCTCTCCTGACCAGGGACCTGTGCTGGAATCCGGGAGGCCTGGGGCTGATCGAGAACAGGCCGGAGGGCAGGAAGGAGGCAGAGCAGGGGTCAGCAGTGGAAGGGGGAGGGCTGGAGAGATGAGTACCCCAGAACCATCTCGAAGCTTCTGGAAAGATGTGGGGTACAAGAGCAGAGGGGGGTAAGAGGCAGGTCAGGAAGGAGAAGGGGCATTTGGGTCCCCTGCCCTGCCCTATAGAGGTGGTACAGGGTAGAGTCCAGGGGCAGCCTCGGTCAGGGAAAGGGCAGGTGGGGGGGGGGAAACAGGGGCCTTCCCAGACTCGGGAGTACCTGGGTCTCCCAGGCGGGGGCAGGCCTTGCCTGAGGTTGGGTACTGGGGTGCTGACGGCTCAGTGCGGTTTCTATAGGTGGCTGGCAGTGAATCACACAGTCTGTGTGTGTGTGTTGCATGTTTATGTGTGGGCGTGCTGAGTCAGCCTGCGCCGTCCTGCGTGTCTGGGGGTGTAGGTGTTACTCGTGGGGACCGTGAGTAACAGTCTCACGGGGGCCTCTAGAGCTCAAGAACCCTGCGTGAGTTTGCTGTCGGGATGTGTTGGCATCCGTGTGCTGGGCATCCTCATCCGTGCTTACAAGAGCGTGTCTGTATAAGTGAGTGTGCACACACAGAGACCGGTGAAGGTTCATCTGCGGAAGCAGGAGCTGACTCTGGTGTGACAGTGGTGCAGAGATGGGGCAGCACGTGGCAGGACAGGTACTGTGTGCACCAGCATGCTCCGAGTTCCAGCAAACTCCAGTTCCGAGTTTCCAGCTGTCCTGGCGAGACTGTGCGCAGATGTGCACTGCCCTGCAGTAAACCGACCTCCCAGGACTTTTCCAGAGGAAACGCAGAAATATTTTGGTGTCTGCTCTGGGCAGTAGGATAAAAGAATGGGGATGGGCTTGAAGCTAGGGTTTCAAAACTGAGGGGAACTGAAGGGGCGAGGGCACCCCCAAAGGCCAGCAGGGTGGGCGAAGAGCTCTGGTGGCCTCCAGTCGTCACTAGTGCCCCAGCAAGCAGCTGGGAGAGTGAGGTCCCCACTGCCAGTGCAGGGGCGAAGAGCAAAAGCCTCTCCCTTCCCCCTCTGAAGGCTTGCTGAGCAGGAACTGACAGAAGGGGAAGGAAGAGGAGGAAAGGCAGACTGCAGTGAACATGCGTAGCACAGGGAGTCCCACAGAGAGTGACAACCCAGTCACCAGAGAGGTCCAGGGCTTCAGGGCCCTTCACAGGGGAAGTGGAGATGGGGGTGTAGGAGTAAAGGGTTTTTAGGGGCTGATGAATTGGGGGGGTCAGTGAGGGAGAGACATTATCTTGTGAATTGCTCTCTTTGGAAATTGAATCGGGCCAGAGAACAAACAACGGTTTGGGACAAAGTTTGTCTGGGCTCTAGGTGTGGTGTTTGAAGTTCAGTCTCTTCCTTTGTGATGAGTTTTCATCTGCTCTGGTTAATGAAATTTCAGGGCAAGGATGGAAGGCAATTACCTTCTCTTTGGGGGTCCAGTTTCCGGGTAGATAAGGGCGCTCCGGGGACAGCCTCTGTGCTTTGGGAGAGACAGGATACTGGGGCCCAGAGAGCCTCACCGTGGGGGAATCAGAGAGACGCGGAGGCTGCTGCTTTAGTTCAGCATGTCAGAGTGCCAACTTGGGGGTTTGTTTTCTGAGCCCCAACACCAGGGATGTGGACCCCCCAGAGCCCTTCCCTGTCCCTCCACACAACACTCTGGCATGTCCTATGCCCACTTTCCAGAAGCGCGATCATAGACACCCCACAAACAGCCCCCTGCACACGTGCTCTCACCCATATGCTCCACCTGTCCCCACAAACACAGTGATCTCACCCCCACCCCATGCTTCACCAGAGTACACCCACAAGGACAGACTTCCCCACCTCATCCCACCCCCCCGACACAGTTCCAGACCTTTCTAAACCAAGGAATAGGCATGCAACTGTTCTTAGCCTCTTCATCAAAGCAAATTATTTAAAAGTTTAAAAGGATTTATGTGTTCCTATCCAACAGGTTAGCTTAACCCACCCGACACCCCTGTCCCCAGGGACGAACTTTCCCATTCAACTCTTCCCCTTCCTCTGTCCCTCTCCAGGCATGGCAGTGGCTCTCTTCTCAGCAAATGACCCTGAGGCTGGGCTGTGGTTTCTCTTTGCCCTCTGAGGTAGGAGAGATCCTTGCACATTTTCCCAGCAAATGTTTATCGAGTAGTTACTCTGTGCCAGGCAAGTGCTGGGCAGGAGGGAAGCACAGGCTGGAAGAGATGCTTTCTCTACCCTTAGGGAGCTTATAGTCCAGCAGCAGGGATAGGACACGGACTCTACTACAAGCTACTCCATGACCTGCAAAGGAGAGAAATAAGGTGCTCTAGAGTCCAACCATGGGAGAGAACACTGCCAGGTGGGCTTCCTGGAGGAGGTGGCATGTAGTCAGGCATTGACCAGTGGGCAGCATTTACCTGTGCAGGCCATAGGGGTAGGGAGAAGAATTCAGCCTCACTTCCACCACATAGAACTCTCTAGCACATTGTTTATTGTATTCATAGCACATATCTGAAATTATCTTATTTGAATATCTGTTTTCATCTGTCTCCACCACTCTAAGGTAAGCTAAGTGGAAAGCAAAGACCTCCTGTGTCTTGTTTGCTGCACTTCGTGACTGTATCCCTAGCACTTAGAACAGTGTCTGGTGCTTTTTAAGTGGAGGAAGGAAGGGATGGGAAGAAGGAGGAATAGAAAGAGAGAAAATAGGGAGAAAACCTCACGTGCCAATGTACAGGACATGGAGGCCAGTCTGGCAGGAGGAAGATGATGGTTAGGCTGAGGAAGGTGGACTCAACATTTGGCCGTGGGGAGCCATGAGATTTACAAGCAGGGCAGTGACGTATACAGACCAGTGGCCCCTGGGCCGGCCATTTAGAGTGCAAAGTCCCCGTGACTGGGAGGCATCTGGCTCTCAGATGCAGCCCATTGATGGGTAAATGCTATGGAGTAACAGGGGTCAACTGCATGACCTTTAGCATTACAGGTACATGCATGAGCCTATGATAGCGTTATTATAACTTACATTACAGGGGCGGGGCCAGGTCAAAACAGATGTGCAGATAAACAAGATAAATTCAGGTATGTCTGCTCTAGCTTCACCCTCAGACCTGCCAACAGGAACCAGTTCCAGGTGGAAACAGGTTATGGTACAAAAGTCTCGTCTTTGAGAAAACACATTCTCACGGAGCAGCCATAGGTTTCATCGTCTTTGTCTAAAGTACACACGAAGAGGACACAGTACAATATGCATAGGATGGAAGTGGCTTGATCACTCATCCCTTCCTAGGAGCCTCCCTCTACCCTTCAGAGGCAGACCAAGCCCGTGCCCAGTGTCTTGCCCTCGCTAGAGAACAGCTGACTCGGTTTTAGGGCCAGAGAGGTAGGTGGCTTTAGCAGGTGGTAGGGGCAGGTGGGGGCGGAATGAGCATCCTTTTGTGAGCTACCTGTCCACTTTCCAAAGCTGGGCAGGACGAATGCTATGGGGAGGTTTCATTTTAAACCTTCTCCAGTTGGAGGGGAGGTTTTATCTCAGCAAATAGAGACTCACCAGCCCTTCTGCCTCCGAAGCTCTGGGCCTCCAAGAGGAAGGTGTGCTGTCTGCAGAGCCCTGGCCGGGGCTGGGAGGAGGGGTCCTGGGCTCTGGTCTTGACTCACAGAGACACCCTGGAGCAAGGCACCTGGTGTCACTGTTGAAGACAAGCAGGGTCAGACACTTCAGATTATTGGACAGTGGGGACAGAGCAGCAGAGTGACCCAGCCAGAGAGAGAGAGAGTGTGGCAGGTGCAGGCACAGGCTCTGGGCTTGGATAGACAGCTGCTATCTTGGGCAGCTTAGTTCCACTCTCTCCACCACAATTTCCTCATCTGCAAAACGAGAAATGATCCCACCCTGCCTGCGTCAGAAGGACCCCATGGGATCAAACAAGCTGAAAGGGAGAGGAGAGGAGTTTGTGCTGCACACGAGGATGCCTCCTCGCTGCGGCACGTGCTGTCACAGCAGGAGGGGCTAGACAGGCCTTGTGCTCAGAATTCATTAGGAGGCTCTTGCTTCCCCACAACTGCCCGGGGCCTGAGTCCGAGGTCCACTGCTCACCATCCAGGTGACCACGAATCAGACATTCAGCTCTCTGGGCCTCAGTGTCCTTGGTTTTGAACTGGGAATGATCACAAAGGTGCTTTCAAGCTCTGCACTTGTTCCCTGGTGCCTCCCCCATTTCTAGACTGCAGGGTTCTGAATTCTTCCTTCTGTCCCGTCTTATGTCAGTCAAGGGGAGATCGAGGAAAAGGAAACTGGCCTCCCAGTGAAGGCACTGGCCGCCTGGCAGCTAAGAGTGGTTGAGGATATGGACAGAGAACAGGACTCACCAAGTGCCAGGGACAGCGAAACACCCAAATTGCGCTCACAGCTGCTTCTTAGATGAAGGGGCAAGAGCTGGAGGCTAGGGGTGCCCAAGAGGGGACTGGTTTGAACCCTGGCTCCTCCCGCTACACATCCTTTATTCAGTCATTCGTTGTCATTCATCCACCTGCTTATGCAGCAAACATTTGTAGAGCCACTACTATGTGCCAGGCACTGCCCTGGGTGTTGGGAATACAGTTGTGAGCATGTCACAGCCTCATGGGCGACAAGAGATGTAAGCAGATGGTTCCCACACAGTGTGACAAGCGCTGGGACAGCAGCCGTGCTGGGTGACGTGTGAGTACTGGGTGCCGCGGGCCAGGGAGGAGGGTCTGCACCCAGCCCGGGGGACAGCTCTCTCCTTAGACATTGCAGCCAGCTTGCTAAGGCGATGGGAAAATACAGAGATTGCCTGGTGCCCAGCAGCTTAGGAGGTGGCAAGGAATAAATGCGCGAGAGAAAGGTTACTGGGTGGGATAATTAATGTTTTGCCGAGGTGGAAAATATGAGTGTGTGTTGCTCAGCACGCACACACCTCAGCTAACAAAATGGCTCAGAGAAAACAAGTGGAACCGCAGGATTTTTCTCACAAAGATTTTTTGAAAGAAAAAGAAAGGAAGAGAAAAAGACACAGCAGTCACAAACACACCTCCTCCTGTGGCTGACATGAGATTCCCCACCGGGTGAGGAAACCAAGGCCAGGCTCAGAATAGGGTCTTGCTGCCGCCCCTTCCTGCATGACGGCTGAGCTGGCACAGGAACCCAAAGCCCAGCCCCAGCCCCGGCTGCCCCTTCAACCCGCTCTTCCCAGCTACCGAGACCAAGGGGTCTCTGCACACAGGGCTGAGCGCTTTAAGGAATGAGAGATTTCTAACTGGTTAGGGTGCATTCAGCAAATGTTACCTTTAGACACCTGTCTCCTACCCCAGAGAGTCTCACTTTCCGGGGAAGGTAACACTGTCTCCAGCCGGTTACAGATTAGAAGGTTACAGTGTTCCCAGTGGAAGAGCCTGCTTACTGTGGGGCCATAAAAGGGTTGTTTTTGTTTCTACTTAAGTGAACTGTAAACAAGTGTTCAGAATCTCCAGGTGGCAGGACAAGCCCAGCTGAGCCACTTTCCAAAGCTTGGCGCCAAAGCTTGACAGACTGCTGGTTAGTGCTAAGAAAGTCCCCCAGCGCCCAGGCGGGCTTGCCCCCAAACCTGCTGCTCTTCCCCAGCTGTCTGTGCAGGGGGGTGGAGGATTCTGGCCTTAGGCTCCCCTCCACAGTTGGGTACATCAAGGGGAGCACTGGGTCGGGGCCTCCAGGGAAAAAAGTTCAGGAAAGGTCCTCTTCCTGTCGTTTGTCTCAGAGTGCTGGGGCTGAGGCCTGAGGGAGAAGCTACAGGCAGGCTCCTGGCTGTGACAGCAAGCTGCTGACCTTGAACTTGCCCTGACTATAAACAAATGGGCCTCAGAGCCTGGGCAGGGGCCAGTCCTCAGCTGTCGGGGGACCAAATAGGGCATCATATAGTCGGAGAAGTTGGGGGCTCCCTCATTCTTCACTGGGACAGGATTGGGCCTGAGTCTTGCCAACCGGCTTGGGCACGGGTGACTCCTCTTTGTGTGCCCAGAGGAGACTCAGAGCCAGCAGTCCCTACTGCACAGGGCCCGTGGGGAGTGGACTGGGGTTTGCTGCAGTGGCTGCTGCTGGCAGGGGCTGGTGGCGTTTGCGGCTCTGGCAGTGAGACCTGTGGTCATCCTGAGGTCTTCCTTCGAGAGTGCTGCCTCGGCCACCAACAGTCACCACACGCGGCCAAC
This sequence comes from Mirza zaza, assembly GCA_008750895.1. Lineage (NCBI taxonomy): Eukaryota > Metazoa > Chordata > Mammalia > Primates > Cheirogaleidae > Mirza > Mirza zaza. Next base: position 55,475 of record VSMD01091153.1, on the reverse strand, counting down.
GTTCTCTCCTCCTTGCCTCCCCCCATTTGCACCCCAGGCTCGAATACCCTTCTCGTGGGTGTTTACGTCCCCACCTGCACACGGGCCAGCTCTTTCCCTCTGTGTCCCCCCCATCAGGGGCGGGCTGCGCACGGTGGACAGCAAGCAGGGCGCGTGCTCTCAGGGTGGACTGGCCAGAGCGCCAGCTTCACCGGATACTGTCTGTTCTTGACAACTTCTTCAACCTTTCCTTGACAATACAATAGCAAAAGTGTTCAGTGCACAGGTTTGTTGTGTTAGACAAGACCATCTGGGGGAAAAAGCATCCTGTTGATGTCAGCTCCCTGTTCCTTCTACCTGAAGCCGGGTTCTTGGCAAAGAGGCTGAGAGCTTCGCGTGCATTTACCACGGTGCCTTGGGGATGACCCTGTAGGGGGGTGGAGGGAGCAGGCTTGGGTTGAGGAAGACGTTGGACGAAGGCCCCGGCCAGCCCCATGGGGACTCTGCAGATATGTCCCACGTTAAGGCAAAGGGACCGGGGCTTCATACCCCTCACCAGCCTGTCACTGGATATAAGCTGTCCCCCTACCTCAAGAGGGGGCATAACCTTGGGCGATGCATCTTCCTTGAGCTGAGGAACAGAGGCTATGGCCTTCCCAGCCAACACCTGGGGCAGCTGGGGGGGTGAGCCCCCCAAGGACGCTCTGGGCCGTGCCCCCGGGCACCCACCACAGCCACTTGTCTCTCTCAAGGCCCCAAACCGGATGCCGGTTTCAAGAAGCGAGCTCGATTGACTTCAGCAGAGAGGCCGGCAAAGGATGTTCCCGTGTGGACCCAAACTCCTCCCTAGATATACAGATTTGGACAAGTCTTATTTTCATTTCTTTTACCCTTGGCTTTCTTATTTTCAAATGGAATCTAATACCTTGTATTCCTTCCTTATGGGGCCGGGGCGGGTATAAAATACCACAACGCAAAACCGGGACGTGCTCCGAAGCCCTCGGCCTTGTTGTACGTGGTAACTGCGTGATAGCGAAGCCGGTCCTCGTTCCAGTTGTTCCTTCTTGTGCCCCATGATTTCACTCCTCCCGTCAGGCTGTGTGACCTTTCTCGAGCTGAGGACCACAGGTCGCCACAGCCGCCGCCCACCCAGAGGGCACTGGAGCACTGTGCTCCCAGGTCTGGCCAGAAAGCTGGTGCTCCGGGACGGCAGCGGGCGGGGTGTGCGGGCAGCCCCGGACGCTGCGCTTTGAGGGGGGTTCGGACTCGGGCCCAGCTCCCCAAGAGGCTGAAGAAAGGTGTCAGGGCACCAGCACCGGAGACGGTGGACCCAGTGCACTGGAGTTCTGAGTGGCTACTTTGTCAGCTGAGCATGTCCTGGGTGGCCCTCCTGGACTGTCCCCCGCCCCTCAGGAAGCCTCAGCTGCCACATTCATCCACCATCAGCCTCCCCACCGCGGGGAATGAGCGTGCTCTAGAAGCATCCTCTAAATCAGCAGGGCTGCCTCTACCCGCACGTGTGTCCTGCTGGCCCTCCACAAAGGCGAACCAGGCTTTCTTCCCCAAGCCCAGCTCTGGGCGTCATTTCCGGGTGTTTACAAAGCCCGGTTTTATTGCTTTTGCTTTCTATTGACCGTGCCCTGTTCTTTGGCCCAGACCATTTCACCCAGTTCAGTTTCTCCATTTCCCTTTTCCGCTAAGCCTTTTTGTGGGGAAGAGTGAGGGGAAGGTGAATTTCCAATACCAGTACCCTCTGTGGCAGTGGCCCCCGAACAGGGCTGTGCACAAGGATCCCCTGGGAGCTGCTTAAACGTGCAGATGACTGTGCCCCACCCCCACGAATTCGTGTTTTACTGAGGCCCCAGGCTCTTTGCACAGGTGTGAATCGTGGCCCCTGAGCTCCCCATTGACTTAGAAGTCTGCATACCAGCATCTTGGAGTCTGCCTAAGCCACCAATTTGCTTCAGCTGCAGGTCTGCAATACAGAGAAAAGGAAGCCTGAATTCTGACAAGTTCTCATGGGGTGGCCCAGACCCAGCAGCGCCAGCACCACCTGCAAACTTGTTAGAAATGCAAGTTCCCGGGCCAACTCAGCCCTGCTGAAACCTGTCTCTGGTAGTGGGGCCCAGCAAGCTGCTATTTAACAAGCCTCCAGGTGATTTTTTTTTTTTTTTTTTGAGACAGAGTCTCGCTTTGTTTGCCCAGGCTAGAGTGAGTGCCATGGCGTCAACCTAGCTCACAGCAACCTCAAACTCCTGGGCTCAAGCAATCCTGCTGCCTCAGCCTCCTGAGTAGCTGGGACTACAGGCATGCGCCACCATGCCCAGCTAATTTTTTCTATATATATATTAGTTGGCCAATTAATTTCTTTCTATTTATAGTAGAGATGGGGTCTTGCTCTTGCTCAGGCTGGTCTCGAACTCCTGAGTTCAAACTATCCGCCCACCTCAGCCTCCCAAAGAGCTAGGATTACAGGCGTGAGCCACCGCGCCCGGCCGCCTCCAGGTGATTCTAATACACACTGTGACTTGAAGGTGGGGGAAGGCACGGGACTTCTCCGGCCCCTGTCCCCTTCCTTCATACCTCAGAAAAGCTGGTTGGCCCTAACCCTTCCTCAGAACAGGGCAGCCACTAGCACCACTGCACCAGGGCCAAAGAGCAAAGGTGAGGAGGCCTCCCAGCACTGTGTCCAAGGTTCCTGGTTTAGGTATTGAGAAGGGAGTCCAGAACAACCCCAGAGGAAGGTTCTAGAATGTAGCCTGCCTGGAGTTCACAGGGACCTAGAGACTTGGGTGACTTCATAGACCCCCAAAGCAAAGGAGTGGTGTTTCTACTGTACACAGCACCATCCACCCTAGAGTCAGACTCCTACAACAGCTTCATTAAAAACAACAACAAAACAAACAAAAAACCCACACCAAAAAACACCAAAGCCCTGGAAAGTGAAGTCACTTTCCCAAGGTCTCTCAGCAAATTAGTAGCTGAACTCAGACTTAGGCAGAAGAAGTGATTTGAAAGAAAATTCTAGCTTCTGGGATTGCAGTGGCTTGCTGATTTCTTTAGTCCATCCACAAACAGGACATGGAGACTGTCTGCCAGACACTGTCCCAGGTTTGTCGACTTGGATTCTCACACCAACCCTGTGTGGTGGGGGTGATCTTTCCATTTTTCTGACGGAGGAAAACTGAGACTCCCAAAGATGACAATACTCTTCCAAGGTCCACAGCTTGGAAGCAAGTAGCAGAGTCAGGATTTGAATCCAAGTGACCAGCTGTAAGCCCGGAGTTTGACCCACAGCTGATTTCTCCCCCGAGGGATGACAAAATCCTAATGGCCACAGCAACAGCTCCTCTTGTCCCTGGGAAAGCCCACGAATGGTGACACATCTCCAGCCATTCGCCCTGGGGACATGAGCCAAGTCTGCTCCCAAGCACCAGCCTCAGCCCAAGAGGATGGCAGAAAGGGCCGACTATAGGGAGGGGCCTTGGCTGTGCCTCTCTCTGGGCCTCACTGGGCTCTAGGGCCTGGCTCAGGACCCCCACCCCCTCCTCTGCCGCTACCTCGCTCCCCACCCCACCCCCAGTTCAGCGTGGCCTTGGGCAGGCCCCCACCGCTAGTTCCAGACACCACGTCTCCTCTATTTATGGGTTTTTTCTTTGCTTCTGTGGTTCTCCCTGGATGAATGCCCCTTTTCCCTGGATTTACAGCATCCTCCCGCGGTGGGGTTGATGTCACTTTAATGAGAGTTACAGCTGCCTTGACTGTGACTGCTGCATTCCAATTTACTGCTTGGCCTCTGGAGCCCAGCAGGGCTTCTCTCTGGCTGGGAGGAGTGAGTGGCTGCGCTCTCTGGCCTGGGACTGGGGTGGAGGGTGGAGAATGGCAGTCTCCTCCCTGTCTCCTGCAGATGCCCAGAACCCAGCTCTGAGCTAGGGCTCCAGGCTCCTTGGGGGATCCTGAGCACCAGAGCACAGGGACTGGACAATGAGGGGAGGGGAGGGGGTGCAGACCCAAGTCAACCCTATGGGTTTGGGAAAAGAGAGTTCAAAACGTTCCCAGCCCATTCTCCTGCCATCCACCCCAGCCAGTGAGAAGCAGGGAAGGTGGGGGCTTTCACAGAAAGCCTGTTGTTCTCTAGTTGAATCCAGATGTGGAGGCGGGAGGGGGAGTTGGGAGGTCGAGCTGGAGGCAGGCCTGGGAGGGGAGAGGAGGAAGGGAATTGAGAAAACAGAGCTCCCAGCAGCAGCACCAGAGACACTCTGAATCCTGTCTTCATTTCAGTGCCCTCTCACTGGGGTCCCCAAGTGTCACCCCAAATCCACCCCCATTGTCAATAATTAATAAATTTGAGCGATAGTGCCAATGGCTGAAGCACATATGGAATAGCTGCTACCATTTGTAGAACACCGATTAGATACCACCTCTCACTGCATGGCAAGGCCTCCGTCTCTGTGTGGCCTTTCCTCTCTGCCCAGCTCCCCTGCTATGGCCCAAATATAGCACAATGCCTGGCCCCAGCCAGGAGACAGGTACAGGCTGAGCAGCCCTAGGCATTGAATATGCTACTTAATTTAATTCCCACAACAACCCATCAAGATAGGAATCATTATACCCATTTTATTGACAAGGAACTGAAGCATTAAGTCTTAGAGCTTTAATTAAGCCACTTGTCCAAGGCCACACAGCTAGAACATGAGAAAACCAGAATTCAGACTCGGGACTGTCTGGTTTCACAGCCCCGGCTATACTACCCAGTTTGGAGCCACAGCACCCGCCCATCTTTAAGTGAGCCAAAAGTTTGGGGGAGGCTGCTGATATCAACAAGTGACCAGGGCCACCAGTTCCTAGAAATCTGAAGTTTGCCCAGTGTTGCCCCCACAGCCATGCTGAAGACAGGCTCCCGGGGGCAAGACCTTGGCCACGTGTTTATAATGCCCCTGCCAGCTCTGCCCACCCACGTCCCCACCCCTATGCCCTCCTCAGAGGTGGGAGGAGTCCACAGTAGAGAAGGAGGCCAATGCTGTCTGGGAGGATACAGGGTGCAGGTTCTCCCAGCTGCTGCTGACCCCAGAGAAGGGAAGGCCATGTCCCTCCTTTGCCTCATGTCCCCACTGCCTCACCCTCCCCAGGGTCGGGAAGTCACGATCAGGTCCAAAGGCGCAGCTGGGAGAGAGAGCCGGGGGCTGCAGCAGTGTGGACATCTGCTGCCGGGAACTCTGCAGGACCCAACACGGAGGCAAATCCGGCCCTGGCAAGAGTCAGGCAAGGTGGGGACCCAGGGCTGTGTGGGTGCAGAATGCTCTGGAGAGCAGGAGCAGGAGCTCAGACTTTGGAATCAGAAGGCCGGGGTGTGGCCCTAGCACTGCCACACTAGTTGTGTGACCCTGCAGCCAACCCTGTAGAAGGAGAGAAAGAATAGTCTTATCTCCTGGAGCACAAGCGGGCACTAAGTGCAGTGCAGCGGGGAAAGCGTCCGGGCCAGCCCTGCTATGGAGCAAGCGCCCAAAAAACGTCCGTTTCCCACGCCGCCACTCGTGCCAGGCCCCGGGCTCCTTGCACTCACTACGGGTAGAAAGATCCTTCTGGATGATTCGGTTTCTGCAGGTCTCCCCAAACCTCTCATTCTAGGGACCCAAGGGACCATAGAAGGGCTAATTAGCCAAGCCTCTAGACAGGCCCAGGCAGAGAGGGAGCCTCATTAATGGTAATTGGTACTCTCAGATCTATGCCTAGTCAGGAGGGAGCAGCACATGCTGGGACGGCCTCTCCCCGGGAGACTGTGCGCCCAGAGCAGCCGCAGTGGACAGACGGCGAGCCCGTCCCCAGCCCTTACAGCGCCCGGCATGTGCGAGGGCAGGAGTGGACCGTGGCAGAGGGACAGAAGGAATTACCATCTCCTTCCTACCAAAAAGGCAGGTGGCAGTGCCTGAGAGGAGATGCTTGTCTCCAGCAATGGCTCTCAAACTAATTTAATGAGCCCAGAAAGCCTGTGTAAAATGCCAAGTCCCAGGCAATACCCTCAGTGGTTGAAGTCCAGGAACCTATATTTTTAACAAGCACCGTTTAAAGCAGGACCACACTTTAAAGAGCTCTAGTGTGATGTTTGCATGCCTGATATTACTAAGGACAAAATCAGGCACACAGTAGGTATACAATAAATTCTGTTTTATGGAACGAGTGAGTGAGTGAGCAGAATATGAAGAGACTACCAAGAATCTGAGCAAAAGAGCTGCCCCTCCAGGAAGTCTCCCCTGGGGGAGAGGTGGGCCCTTCATCTCTGGTCACTCCCTTTCATGGTTGGGACCAGACTTTTCCTACTGACCTTGCAACTTCCTATCTAAATTCTATGGGAATTTTAGTCCATGCAGAGGAAACCCCACAGAGTCCCTCTCCTACCTCAAATCTATCCAGAGAGCTCAGGGATCCCTGAGGATTTTACTTCCAGAAAAATGCAAATACACGCAAAGGTTTACCTACACTACCATTTCCGGAGTTCTGGACCCTGCAGCTATTTGTGGTTCCAGATCCCTGCTGGGGTGTCCTTTGATCCCTGAGTCACTGCTAGCAGCAGGGAGCTAGATAAGGTGCAGGAGAGACAAGGAGAAGGGTCTGGGCAAAAGGAGGGGCTCTGTCCCTGGGGCAGGAAGCTAAGGTTTGGCTCTTAGGTTTCTAGCCCATTCTGGGGAGACCCAAGAGGCAGGCAGGACAGCAGGATTGGAGCTGGAGGTCTGAGGGTCCTTGTAGCAGGAAGCAGCTGCAATGACCCTAGAGTGTCATGAAGTGAGACTCCAAACTTGCTCTGGGGCCTATAAGATAGGACAGACAGCAAAGGAAGGCAAGAAAAAGTCTCACTAAATTCTACTTGGTACAGGCGCTGTGCTAATCACACACTACATCACAGTTAGTCCACATCGTGACCCACTAGGTAGGTATTAACATCCCTCTTTAACGTGAGGAAGCAGAGACTCGCCAGTGCGGGGATGGGGCTACCTCTTCATCTTTACAAAGGCCAGCTACCTGCAGAGCCAAGATGTCAAGATCAGGCCTAATAAACACCAGACCAAAGATTCCCCGCTATCCTGATCCATGGGACTGGGAAAGGGGCAAACTCTGCACACCCCCTCCCTCCCAAGGTTCCTGCTTTGTGTCCTCAGTTGCCACCAACAGCCCTTTCACACGTTCCATTCTGTTATTTGGAGGAAATGAGAAAGAAATTCTGGGCAAGTGGTAAGAACCAGACCCTTTACCCCTCTGCCGGCCCTGACAGCCTTGGCCATGTCCCCACCCCCTCCCCACCAACGCCCACCCCCACCCCAGGGTCTTGGGGTCAAAAGCTGCTCTGGTCTCCTCTGACTTGCTCAAGGGCACGAAGGGCAGCTGCAGGCACAGAGAGGAACTTGGAGAGCTAGGCTCTGTGTAGATGAGACAGATGTTGGGATGTTTAGCAGGGGCAGCAGGCAGAGCCCAAAGCCCAAGGTTGCTGGACTTAGACTTGGGCTCAAGGTCTGGCACTACCTCTTTCTGATGTGACCTTGGACAAGTACATTCACTGTTCTGAGCTTCAATACCCTTACCTAGTAAATGAGAAATAATATCTGCCTCCTAGAGATATGATCAGAATTAAGTAAGAAAATGAATCCAAAGTTCCCAGGCTGACAGTAAGCAGCAGATAAACACTGACATGATTTTTCACCACTTCATTTTTAATAAGTGGGGTATTTGGGGGAAGTAATTTGAAATTCCAAATAGCAGACATATAATATGATAAATAATTTTTTTAAGCTAGGATTTGATTGAAGCATCTTTTCTCATTTCTAGCAGAAATCAGACTAGCACCTACCTCAAAGGGTTGTTCGGGATTAGATGAGAATTCATGAAAAGCCTGTGATATTCTCCTGCAGAATATTACCAGCACATATAAATGATCCCTATTATTGGCTATACTCTTGATTTGCACACACCACATGCAAGTGGGAGAAGCTGTTCTCACTGAGGAAGAGGTGGAAAGTTTACATTCAAGTCGAGATTTGTGTTGTACATGAGGAAGAACTTTCTAGTGGAAAGCTAGCTAAGATCCTGTGTTTGCACAGTAGTTAGTAATTGAGACCCTCGGGACATTATAGGGTCTTTTCCCTTCACAGACATTTTTTTTTTTTTTTAGACAGATTCTCACTTCGTTGCCCAGGCTAGAGTGAGTGCCGTGGCATCAGCCTAGCTCACAGCAACCTCAAATTCCTGGGCTCGAGCAATCCTTCTGCCTCAGCCTCCCAAGTAGCTGGGACTACAGGCATGTGCCACTATGCCCGGCTAATTTTTCCTATATATATTAGTTGTCCAGCTAATTTCTTTCTATTTATAGTAGAGACAGGGTCTCGCTCTTGCTCAGGCTGGTTTTGAACTCCTGACCTTGAGCAATCCACCTGCCTCGGCTTCCCAGAGTGCTAGGATCACAGGCGTGAGCCACCGCGCCCGGCCTACCTTCACAGACATTAAAAGAGAGAGGGGACACTCTGTCTCAGAGGCTGCTAGGTCGGAGGCTGGGTGGAGGCATGAATTAAAGTGCATGTGCACAGTGTTCAATCACAGCAAAAAGCATCAGAATCACAACACGTAGTCTGTTTCCAAATCTTTGCTACAAGATTGTATAGGAGAAAAACAATAGCAAACAAACGATTAGAGTGAACTATCAACTGTTTACACCATAATGTGCTCTACAACTATTAAGATGTGTGGGCTCTGTCAATACATGGAAATGCATGTATGAAGCAATGCTGAGAAAAGTAGAACATAGGGCATACCGTGATAATTTCATAAAAGCCACAAACCTCAGAAGATGATTTGAAATAATTATTAATCAGGTTTTATTTTCTCTCAAGTGGCCTAAAACCATAATATGCTTTTTTTAAAAATGAGATGACTAGGTGGGGCACAGGGAATATTTAGGGTAGTGAAACCATCCTTATGATACTGAAATGGTGGATACATTTGTCGAAACCCATAGAATCTACAACACCAAGAGTGAACCCTCATGTAAACCATTTACTTGGGTGATTATAATGTGTCAATGTGGGTTCATCGATTGTAACAAAAGTAGCACTGTGGTGAGGGATGTTGATGGTGAAGGAGTCTGCATATTTAGGGGTAGAGGGTTATCTGGGAGCTATGTACTTTCCACTCAATTATTTTTTCTTTTTTTTTTGAGACAAGAGTCTCACTCTGTTGCCTGGGCTAGAGTGCTGTGGCATCAGCCTAGCTCACAGCAACCTCAAACTCCTGGGCTAAAGCAATCCTGCTGCCTCAGCCTCCCAAGTAGCTGGGACTACAGGCATGTGCCACCATGCCCGGCTAATTGTTCTATTTATAGTAGAGATGGGGTCTCGCTCTTGCTCAGGCTGGTCTCGAACTCCTGAGCTCAAGCGATCCTCTCACCTAGGCCTCCCAGAGTGCTAGGGTTACAGGATTACTGTGCCTGGCTTCCACTCAATTTTGCTGTGAGCCCAGGAGTTTGAGGTTTCTGTGAGCTAGGCTGATACCATGGCACTCTAGCTCAGGCAACAGAGCAAGATTCTGTCTCAAAAAAATAAAAATAAAAATAAAAAAGTCATGACAGTGAGGATGGTTCTAAGATCCCCAGCTTGGGAGAAGGAGGTGTTCCTTTTTCCATTAGATAAGGAACTGGGCCCTGATCCTACCTCTCCGGGTAAAGCAAGGCGCTTCTCAGACTCTCTGGCCTAGCCCCTGATGATACCATCAGCCAGATAAAAGCCAGAGATTTGAAGATGCTAAAGGGACTGCAGCAACTGTGACAAAGAAAGAGAGACAGGCTGATGGCTCTGGTCAAGACGGCCCCTATCCTAGCCCTACCTGCTCATCATACCCAGCCCCCTGAAAAAAGGTAGGACGTCTCGTCCCAAGCTATGACATGTATGATCATTTTGCAAGAGCAGTAAAACACTGGGCTAAAAATCCAACTGCTTTTTTTTTAAGTAATAAATTTCCTCAGGGCTTTGCACACAGGAAAAGGTATTTACCCATTAAAATGTAGTCAAGACAAGGCACACAAGCCCTGCCAGATTCCGCCCTCCCGCTGCAAGGATGCTGTCCAAAGTCTCTGCTGTAGCTAGGGCAGCACTCTGCAGACCAGTCAGCAAGATCCCTCTTCTCTATGGTCTCAGAGTGTGCACCCTCGTGATGGAATTGTCAGGGCATGGGGCGGGGGCGGGTCAGGCAGGATGCTCTGGGGACAGACATCTGTGTCTCCCATGGTCTGTAGCATGCTCTTGGATTTTCTAGTTTTCCAGGGGGCGGGAGCAACACTGGCATCTGAGAATGGCCTGAGGTCTTCCGTTATAATGAGGTGGCCCAGCCTGCTCTGGGAGGTCCCCTTTCTCTGCGGACTGTGCCTTAGAGTCTGTCCCCAACAGCACAGTGCCAGGCACACAAGTCTGCAGAGATATCATTCCTGAGTGCCCTCCATGTCCAAGGCACTCATGCTGGGCAGGAGGTGGTTCAGGACACAGAGACTCCAGGTGCAGGCAACGCAATGGAAACCCTATGCAGTGTGGAAGGGGACCAGGCCTGGCCTCAGAATGCCAGGCTTCTCGCTGGAGTTGTGCCACTCACAGCTGGCCTAGGTGCTTTTGTTGTACCCTCCTGTTTCAAATACAAGTGCTGTGAAATTACTGTAACAAAAGGCAGAGGGTGAAAAGTACCTTCAGAGCTACCAAAAAAGTAGTCTATGGGCTTCTTTACCAGGTCCCCAATCTCAATTGCTGGTACCACCAACTACTCAAACCTGAACCAGGAGTTGTCCTTGACCCCTCTCTCTCAATAGCACCCCAGTCCAAAGAAACATCAAATTCTACTTGCAGGCCGGGCACGGTGGCTCACGCCTGTAATCCTAGCTCTCTGGGAGGCCGAGGTGGGTGGATCGTTTGAGCTCAGGAGTTCGAGACCAGCCTGAGCAAGAGCGAGACCCCATCTCTACTATAAACAGAAAGAAATTAATTGGCCAACTAATATATATATATAGAAAAAATTAGCCGGGCATGGTGGCACATGCCTGTAGTCCCAGCTACTTGGGAGGCTGAGGCAGCAGGATTGCTTGAGCCCAGGAGTTTGAGGTTGCTGTGAGCTAGGCTGATGCCACGGCACTCACTCTAGCCTGGGCAATAAAGTGAGACTCTGTCTCAAAAAAAAAAAAAAATTCTACTTGCAAATTTTACTTCGAAAATGCAGCTGAAGTCCAACACCTCTATACCCCCACTGCCACTGCCACAGTTCAGCTCCCCATCACCTCTCATCTGGATGGCTACAATCTGTTTCTGGAGTGATCTTTTTAAAATACAAGTCTGGCCGGGCCCAGTGGCTCACGCCTGTAATCCTAGCACTCTGGGAGGCCGAGGCGGGAGGATCGCTCAAGGTCAGGAGTTCGAAACCAGCCTGAGCAAGAGCGAGACCCCATCTCTACTATAAATAGAAAGAAATTAATTGGCCAACTAATATATATAGAAAAAATTAGCCAGGCATGGTGGCACATGCCTGTAGTCCCAGCTACTCAGGAGGCTGAAGCAGCAGGATTGCTTGAGCCCTGGAGTTAGAGGTTGCTGTGAGCTAGGCTGACACCATGGCACTTTGTAGCCTGGGCAACAAAGCGAGACTCTGTCTCAAAAAAACAAAAATAAATAAATAAATAAATAAAAAAAATACAAGTCTGATCATGTGATCCCCTTACATAACACCTTTCGATGATTACCCATTGCTCTTGGGAAAACAAAACTAAACCCAAATGCCAACATTGCCTATAAGGCCCTGAATTTTTTGGCCCCTGCCAAACTCTCCTCATAATTTCAAGCAACTTGTCCCCCTTGTGACACGCTGGCTACTTGGTGAAGTTTCTGGGAAAGCCACCAGACTCAGGTCTTGTACATAAGCTGTTCCCTTTGCCTGGAACATCCTCTTTGCTGATCAATCCTGATTCATTTTTTAAGTGTAGGCCATACCCAGCAAAGTCCTCTAAGAAGGCCTCCTGGTCTAGGCTAGAGTCTCCTCTAATTCTTCATGGTACCATTACAACAATTGTAATTTAAATTTTTGGTTTTGCCATAATTTTTTAAAGGCCTGCTTCTCCTGCAGCTGTAGGTTCCATCTCAGGGCAAAGCATGGCTGCATCTGCCTTGTTCCACTTTTGTGCCCACAGCATGTAGCGCAGTGACTCACTCTGTGTGTGCTAGATGAGTGACTGAATGAATGAGTGAATGAATGAATCTCCAGATGGGGGAGCAGGAAAGGCATAGAGGAGGCGATAGTTAAGATTGGGGACCTTCAAGAGTCATGGGCCTGGAATCAGTGAGCTGTGATCTGTCTTAACTTGCAGTTCTGGTCATCTAGACTTCCTTTTCCTTCCTGAAAGTCATTGATCCAGCCCACCTCCAACTAAACTTCTCCTCTGCCAGGCTTTCTGCCTGGGGCCACAGCCATCCCCACTTCTCTTCCCTTTCCACTCTCTTTCCCTGGCAGCTCTCTCCCCAGTCCACTTTCCCACCACACCCTTGATTGATGTAACTGCATAATTGTGTGATGTCGGAAAGTTAATTTGTACTTCTGCTGGGACACTGAAGTGTCTGGAGCTTTGCAGCTGGCCTTGAGACACAGCAGGGAGCACCCTGCCCCATCTCAGCTCTCCTTCAGGCTTAAAAGCACAAGTCTCTGACTTTATTTGCAAGTGCGGTAACAGAGGGCTATAACCTAACCCAAACCAAACAGCCACCCACAAAAAGAACTGGGAAAAAAAATCTTTCCACTGGTGCAAAGACAATCTCTCTGTGGCACTCTCCCCATCTCCCAATAGAGGTCATTGGTTCAGGTTCTCTTTCTACCTTCTACAGGGTCCTTTCAGCACCTGTATTCTTGGGCACAGATTGGGAGATGGCATTTTTCTTCCTGCCAAATCGAGGCACACTCAGACAAAAAACGCAAAGGGGAGGCGCCTCCCCAGGCTTTGTTGTGCATTCCCCAGGTTTGGAGATCTCAAGCTGCATGAACTAAAAGACCTAAAGAGAATAAAGACAAAAAATGTTCTGAAAGAGTATGTGTATGTGTGCTCATGGATGTGTGTTGGGTGGGGCTTGTGCGATCAAACAGGGATTTACTATTTGATACAATGTGAAACAATAAACAAAATAAATATTAATAACTACCATTTATCGGGCCTGTACTGTATGCCAAACACTTTGTGAAGTACTTTATGCACAGTATTTCATTTAATTTTCAAAACAACCCAGTGAGGGAAGCATTTATGCGCCCATTTTACAGATGAAGAAACAGGTTCATTGCATCGCACAGCTCATTAGGGGGCCAAGCTCCAGGACTGGGACCCTGCTGCTCTTGCTCTGAACTACTGCTGGCAACAGGCTTCCCAAGGGCTAGAGATGAGAAAGGAAAGGAAATTGGTTTATGGCATGGCAGAGGGGTTGAGATTAGACATAAAGAACCTTCTAACAATGAGGGCTGTTTGGTTGTAGTCAGGATAATTAGGCTTGTTAGAGCTCTTCCTCTGAGGGCCTTTACATTTAAGATGAATGGATGCTTCCATGCCTGGATGGTTTAAGGGAAGTGCTCTCTGTTCGCAGCACGGGGCTGGCCTGTTTGAGCTAACTGACAGCTTCACTGGGCATACAAGATTGTCACACACGAAACCATTAGATAACAGTAGAAGATAGCACAGGCCGTGTGCCCAAATGGGACTGGAAGAAAGCAAAGGCTATCGACAGGCAGATGCTTCTGTGGTTAAAAGCAAAGGCTTTGTGGTCAGGCAGGCCAACTTGTGTTTTAGTCTCTGCTGGCTCTACTACTTTTGTGACCTTGTGTATGTTACTTAACGTCTCTAACCTTTGGTTTCCTAGTCAGTGAAAAGAGGCTAAGAATAGAACTTACTTTGGAGGGTTGCCATGAGAATTAAATAAGATGATCCATGTAAAATACTTGGCACAGAACCTGGACATAATAAAAATACAATGAGGGGTAGCTGCTAGAATAATTGTTATTGTTGGAGTCCGGAGGCAAGACAGAGCAGTGCAGAATAGAGCTATGAGAAAGTCCTCCTGGGAAACCTGAGTTTTGTCCTGGAACTCGAAGACTTGGTCAGGTTAAATCAGTAGGAAGGAAGATGGACAGAGGTGTCAAATTCCCCATCATTTTAAAAGAAAAATCTGATTGATCTGTGGTTATAGTAGAGAAGGAAGTTGATTATGGGGAAGAGGTGGGGGAAATAGATGACGCTTTCCATCCTTTTCGAAACCCAGAATTTGAATAGAGACAAAGATAGCCTCTAGAACCTAAAAAAGAAATCAGACACCCAAACACCCAAAGCTTCTTTGCCTACTTCTGGACTCTTGTTGAAGAGGAAAGTGGAGGGGTATGGGGACATGGCTGAAGGCAGAGCTGGTGATGGATGGGGACAGGACCTGAAACGGGAAGTTAGGAAATGTGGGTGAGGTCCTTAATGACTGTGTGGGCTGACTCATGTGGGAAGACCCAGCTTTAAGGCTGCATCCAGATCTAGTATCTGATCAGGCAGAAGGCCAGTTTTGGGACCCTGGGCATTTCTAATCTTCAGTGCTGTCAGCTAAAGGTGGGAGTCCCTAGAGGAGCAATCTTTGTACTAATCCAATTACTCTCTAACAAGCCTGCTTTATCTTCCTAATGTGAAGATAAACTCCTTAGGGGCCAGGTAGGTCCCTAGGAAAGGTGCTGTTTGTTTTAGATCCCCTATGCTTAAGCCTCTGACAAGAACCTACTATCAACCCCTTATATCAAGCATGGAGTGGCCCCTTGTTAAAAATGCTAATTCTCAGTTCTTTTCCCTAGAGAGTCTAATTCTACAGATTTAGGGAGCCAGGAATCTGTGTTTTTAAACGAGCATCCAGATTCTTTAGGCAAGGCAAATTTAGAAAACCCTGAGTTAGATAATCTCTTAAATCTCTTTCAGCCCTAAATTTAGACAGCAGAGTATAGTAGCATAGGGCCCTGGGTAGGTAGTAGGAGGCAGATTCTAGCTGGACCCTGCAGTTGGCCGCAGGGCCCTGTACTGGGAAAACCCTAGCAGGGAAGGAGACTGCAGAGCAGAAGAGAGTTTTCACAGGTGATATCTGTAATCAAGATCTCAACCGAAGCGGAAAAAGGACATCAGGGAACAAAAGGTTCTGAGCATCCTCCTGGGGCTTTCTCTTGCCTGGGACTGGCAGGACAGTGTAGGGCTCAGCAACTCCCACTGTACACAGGAGGGCACTGACGCCCCAAAGAATTTTTAAAACGCGCCTAGATTGCACAGCTAATCAGAGGAGGCAGGAATCCAGACCTCCAGGTCTTCCTCCAGTTCGTTGTTGGGGTGCATGATAAGGCAGGCATATTTTCTTGTGGCCGGTGGGGCGGGGGGCGGGGGGCGGGGGGCGGAGTAGCCCCCGACGGAGAAGCGCCAGCGTTCCAAGTCTCCGGAACCCAGCCTTTCCCGGATTTGCTCGCTGGAGAAAGAATGGTGCCGGGGAGGTGAGCAGGACCCCGGAAAGGCCTGAATGCGGGCAGTGAGGGAGACAGGACCGAAAGGAAAGCCACGCAGGGCTCACACAATCTGAGGGCTGTGAGGGCCGCGTCCAGATGGGTGGCCTGACTTATCACGATCTCACACCTGACTGTGTCCACCTCGGGCAAAACCCCAGCTCTCCTCTCCCGACGTAGCAGGAAGCAGGCGGAGTGCGACGTGAGATCTGATCTTGCACACGCTTTTGAGCAATTCGCTGTGTCAGAGAAACTGGAAGACCAAACAAAACCCCTAAAACTCCAAGCTCGATTATTTCATCCACGTGGCACAAGAACGAGCCAAAAGAGGGGGGCGGGGAAGAGTCACCCGTCCCGCCCCTGCTGGGAGCAAGGGATTTGCCTGGAGAGCAAACTTCTAGCCCAGCCCGGGTGGCTGCGGGCGGAGGGGAGACGGGAACGCCGTCGCCCACAAAGCCGCTGCGCCCTCTCCCCGCGCCCGCCGGGCCGCGGGAGCGCAGGGGAGCCGCCGCGGGCCCTTTAAGGGCCGAGAGGTGCGCGGTCTCTTTAAGGCAGGTCCCGGTGGTTTCTGTTTTCCGAAGGAAGTGACGGGGGGCGGGATTGAATGAAAAGTGCAAAACAGAGTGGCGGAGCGCCGGAGTCGGGGGCCGCGGGGGCCGCGGCGCTGGGCCGGTGGGCGGGCCGGGGCGGCGCGGTCTGGGACTCGGGGCCGCCGGGGCGCGCGGCCGAGCGCAGCCCACGTGCGTCCGCGCCACGTCGCGGCCAGCCCCGCGGCTGAGCCCCGCGGCGGAGCGGCGCCCGGGCGCCCCGAACTAGCCCCCAACTTCGGGCGAAGTTTGCCAGCGCCTCTCCCCGCCCCCACGCGGCGCGCCGGGGCCTCGGAGGGCGGCGGCGGGCCCCCGGGGATGCGCCCGCCCGGCCCCCGCGGGGTCCCCAGGGCGCGCCCCGCGCGGCTGTTGCTGCTGCTGCTCGTGCCGCTGCTGGGGGCGCCGCGCGGCGCGGGTGCGGGGACCGGCGCGCCGGCCGAGCTGCGGGTCCGCGTGCGGCTGCCCGACGGCCAGGTGACCGAGGAGAGCCTGCAGGCGGACAGCGACAACGACAGCATCAGCCTCGAGCTGCGCAAGCCCGACGGCACCCTGGTCTCCTTCACCGCCGACTTCAAGAAGGTGAGGCACCCTCGCTCGTCGGGGTGGGACCTTCGAGCCTGGAGTGGGACGCGACTTACCCAAGGTCACGCTGTGATCGTCTCTACGTCTCTTTGTCCCACTCCCCAGCGCCCAGACCCGACCCCCTTCATTCTCCCCAACGAACTGCTCTGCTGCCCCCTCCAATCCCCGCTCCAGCCTCTCATCTCTGCTGTAGATACCCCTGCGCCTTCTCACGCCCTGGCCACCTCCTCCCCCACTTCCTCCTCCTGCGCTCCCACAGCCCCCCAGGCACTGCCCTCCAGAAGAATCACAGTTAACAACCCAACGCCCTCCTTGGAGTCATTTCCCTGTGCTTTAGCGGGACACGTCCCGGGCTGGATATCAGAGGTCCCGGGTTCTCACTGTGTTGCTGTGTGATCCACAGCAAGTCCCTTTCCTTCTGTGGGCCCCGTTTTCTCTCCTCTGTCCAGGGCCGCGAGGTGGCTGCGAGGCCTCCCAGTCCAGGCATCTTGGAGCCCCTGAATCACTCTCCCTCGGTCTCACTTTCCCCGGCAGAGCTGACTGTCCCTGGTTCTTCCCAAGCCCCAGAGAAGCTCTCTCTCCTCTTTGGTCTGGAAGGCTGGGATGCTTGTGGGGGCGGGAGGACCCTGGGGAGAGACTCCAGGTGAGGCCCCTCCCTCTCGGAGAGGTGCCACCCTTTACGCTGGCTGGCAGGGGAGCTAGCCAACACCCCCCACCGTTTTGGGCCTGGATTGGGGGTAGGGGGCAGAGATCAACCTCTCCTCAGTGTGTACGTATATGTTGTAGATGGAACCGGGAGGTGGGCCTGGCTCCCAAGGGGGCGGGGGCGAATGGAGGTGTGGGGTTTATCAGGAAATGAGCCTGGAAGGATGGTGAGTGACTAACAGTGACCAAGCAGCAGGAAACCCGGAGGAAAAGAGGGTGGGTGAGTTTTAGGTATTCAAAGGGAGTCTTCTATGTCGTGCTCCCAGCCGCTTTCCTGCTAGAGAGAGGCCCTGTGAGACTGTCTCTGGTGGAGTGCAGAGGTGAGGCAGGTTAGTTAGCTGGGGAAGCCCAGGGACTGGGGACAGTGGCCTGAGCCACCTCTCTCTCCTCCGTGTTAAAGACTGGGAGCTTGAGAGGCGAGGTCACAGAGTCTCAGGGGTCAGCTAGGGACCCAGCGAGATTGCTGTAGATGGCAGGGGTGGCGGGAGATCTTAATGGACAGTGGGGTAGGGGGTGAGGCTTGACTGCTGATCTGTCCTAGGGCCACCAAGTGGTCACTGACATAGGACTTGGGTGGACCAGTGGGGGTGAGGGGGTGAACCTGCACAGATGGGAAGGCTTTGTGGCCCACCCATACTCAGCAGGCCTTAGCGAGGTTCCCAGATGCAGGTGGGAGCAGATAAGTTTGTGTGTGGAGAGAGGGAAGCCGACAGGGCCAGAACACCCCTGCCTCCCCACCTAAACTTCAGAGGAACTTTACCAAGTGTGTTCTGTTCCTGAAAAATCTAAACTTTTTGGGATCTTTCAGGAGTCAGGGATCTAATCATCCATGCCAGCGCTTTGTCCTTGAAGTTAGCCCCCGGCCAGGCTGTGAGTCTCCCACCCTCCTGCCCACTGGCCTTGCTCCTGTGGCTGCACTGGAGCCCTGACAGACTTCCCCATTCCTGGGACTCCCCAGCAGCCAAGGCTGTGGCCAGGACAGTGAAAGAGGCAACGGGGCAGGGCTGAGTTTTATAGCCGTTATAGCCTTCCAGCTACAGCTGGAAGTTTTTTATTGCTCTGACCTGAAGGCTCCCTCTCAGAGGGAGTGCCCAGGTGGCTGCTGGCGGTGGGGGTGGGTGCTGGGGACAGGGCTGAGGGTGTGCGGGTGTCTGACTGCCCAGTTAGAGAATGCGCGTGGAGCTGATTACAAGGCCCTCCTTTGAATCCCCACAGAGGTTCAAGCCTCCACCCAGGTTTCCAAAGTCTGCTTTTTAGGTTAGCCTCTGACCTAGAAGCTGGCATTTCACACCCCCCCCTGGCATCTCCAATTTTATTAGTAAGGGAGGGAGTTGAGAGTGGAAGGCAAAGAAAAGGAACCAGCTCTCCAAAGTCCCCCCAACTCCAGGTTTCTCAGTTGGCCTGGGATAGGGCGGGGTTGGGGAATGCAGGGGTGGGGAGGAATGGCCTTTTCCCACACCCAGCACACTGTCTGCATTGGCCAAAGCAGCTTTTGTGCTCAAATCCTTCTGGGGTGGGTCACCTCTCTCGTTGCCCACTTAGTTCTCAATGCCTCATGCCTCATAGTCTGTGGCAGACTTCCACAAGAAAGTTCTTTCCAGGAGTAATGATTTTTCTTGTAAGAAAAAGGCTTGGAAGTTGTGTTTTTTGTATTTTCTGTACCAAACCCATTTGGGTTAGTTGGAGAAAAGTCCCTAATCCACTTGGGAAGAGTGATGTTTGCCATTTGATCACCCTCAGGAGAGACAGACCAGACTGAATGAGACTGACCTGGCTTACCACTTATTAGCTGGTTAACCCTGGGCAAGCAAAATGTGGTCTCTCCAAGCCTCCATTTCTTCATCTGTAAAATGGGGATAATAATAGTACATGTCCCATGGTTACTGGGAGAACCAAACAGGGCAATGCATAGGAAATACTCACTCTGTCTTTTGATACTGTGTTAAGTGCACAAGAAATAGAGGCGATTGGCTTTGATAATTGTGGCTCACGTTAGCATTGCAGCAAGGATCCTTGCTGCTAAATCTGGATTCCAAGAAGTTGAATGATGGACCCAAGGTCACACAGGACAGTCAGCACTGAGCCTGGAGGGGCCTCGAATTCCTCTTTGTAACCTTCTCCTTGAAGCTCCAAAATTGCTGGCCAGCCCCTTGGAGTAGGAGCAGGAGCAGGAGCAGCCAACCTTGTCCTGACAGCCTACCCAGGGCAGCAGCAAATCCTGCTGTGCTGGTTGGAGCGAAGCCCTCTGTCTTGCCAATCCCCCCCACCCCACCCAGAGCCCTCTCCGCCTCTCCCTGTTTGCTGCTACCCCAGGCAGGGTTCCAGCACAGTCTGACCCTCCCCCACGCTGCCAACCTGGACCTGAAGCAGCCACAGTCATCAGCCCATGGTAGGACACACAGCCCGGTGCCCAGGCAAGGCTAACAGACTCCATGAGTAGCTTGAAGCTATCAAATGCTTATTGTGCATTACTGCCAGCCCTGCCCTAAGGCTAATGTCCCTCAGCCTGAGCCGCTGCTGGGGCTCCGTGGCTCCCAAGCTTTGCTGCACATCAGAATTACTTGGGTAGCTTTGAAACAGCCCCATGCCTGGGCCACACAACATACCAATGAAATCAGAATGTCTGAGGGTGGGAGTCGGGCAGCGGCATTTTTTAAAGCACCCCAGGTGATTGCAATGTGCAGCAAAGTTCGGGTTTGTGCAGAAAGCACAGCTACAGCTGCTCCAGGGAAGGGGCGGGGCCCTGGAGGAGGAGCCAGGTTGGTTTGTTCAATGAAGGTAGGGCCCAAACTCAGTCACATATTTGAAAACCATCACTCTACCCGCCATAACCCCAGTGTGTTTTGAGCAGCATATATACTTCAGGCCTAATTCTACATGCTCTCAGTATAAGAACCCTAATTCCTAATGTACATTCAATAGGCAATACTCTACTTTATACTCCAAGTCCTATAGCATAATGAGACCTGTATGGACATAATCACTGGGCATGTCTAGTAACAGTCATGTCACCATCCCCATCTCTAACCTGGCTATGTGACTGCCCTCTCAGTCCCCCTGCCCCAAGTTGGAGTCCCTGTCCAAGTTCTGTTTTGCCTCTGTCCCCCAGTCTGAGTGTCCAAAAGCTGGGGAGGGGATGAGTTATGTTCCAGGCAGCCTGGCTTAGTGCTGACCGGATGGGGAGGGTGGGGCTGGAAGATATGCAGAAAGTCATGTGTGACTGCATCGGGGCGGGGGTAGACACAGACTCCAAAAGTGTGGAGGGAGGAGACCACGAGGCCCCATGGCTAGAGCCTGGGAGAGGGGAGCCATGGTCAACTCAGGGTCACCCAAGGAACAAGGACCCAGTGAGGGTGGGAACACAAGGCCTGTCCTGGGCACCAATGGGTGAGTGGGCACCAGAGGAAGGAACAGTCCAGAGTGCCAGAGTCCCTGGTCTGTGGGTGCGGGAGTAACACCGAGAGCCTGGAGCTAAGTCAGGGAAGATGGGACTGTGCAAATGCCATGTTGCTACCTGAGGCTGCTATCCCAAGGGGACGTCAGATCACACAGATATGGGACGGAGAAGCTTTTAGAGCACAGTGTCCCCCTGCCCTGTCCATGTTAGGTCCCCTAAGATTTGGTGTGGAGGCGCGTGACACATGGCAGGTCTTCTTGGGGAACAGAGGGCAGTAGAGATGCTTTCAGGGGAGGTCAGACCTCTCTGCAGCCCAGAGCATTTCCTCAGAGGCGTCAAAATGGCCAGGCTCTTGTGCTTGGGGCCCTCGGGTCTGACCGACCAGTCTCAGGAATTCCTCCTTGGACCAGGGATGAGCAGCCCCACCTGAGGGTTCAAATGTGCTCCCCGGAGCTTGGCCAGCATCTCCTAGCCCTCAATGCTGTGTCCGGCTGGCATCCTAGCAAAAAATCCCAGCCCCGGAGACAGTAATTTGAGTGGCCTTCTGGAAGGTGGGTGGGGAGAGGTGGAGGCGGAGTTCTTCCCTGCCAGGCTTCCCAAGGCACAGAGGGGTGGCAGTGGGTAAACTCAGGACAGGCTTCTGTCACGCAGAGGGCCCAGCCTCGAGGTGAGGACTGCACCAGTGTCTGGAGATCACCCACTGAGCAGTCACTCGAGCCACACATGTGGCGTCATTTGGTCCTCACTGCTGTGCACACCGTGAGGCAGAGCTTGCCCCTATTTTGCAGACATGCAAACTGAGCCCCACAGCTCTGGAGTGATTTTGACAGGATCCAGGATTAGGACCCAGGGATCCTTCCGCTATGTCCTGACTGCCTGCTTGTCCTACCACGGCACCGTGAGTGGGCTCCTTCCAGAAGGCTGGAGAACCCTGGGGAGGGGGAGGGAAGGAGAAGAAGGAAGCAAAAAAAAAACCCCTGTGGTGCAGAGGAACCAATCTGCAGAGAGGCCCTCCTGCGTACAGACTCGGCTGGGCCCCTTGCCCCCAGCTCATAACTGCAGGTAGAAGAAGTTCGAGACTCTTCCCTCCCCTGTGTGGCCTCTAGGTGAGGGGGACAATTTAAAAAAATATCTCACAGATATACTGACCACTCATTGTGTACGTTTTTCTGCCATTTACCAGCTATGCAACTTGGCAAGTCACTCAACGTCTCTGAGCCCCAGGCTCCTTGCCTGAACAGCAAGGACGCTAGTGGCTTGGTGTGAGAAGTGACTGAGAGGCCCTTGCAGAGCAGAGGCAGCGAGGCATGTGCAAACTGAAATGCCAGTGCCAGGCAGGCCCCGTCCGACCCTCCACTCTCCTGCCTCCCGCTGTTTTAAGCATATTGTTCCAGCTGCTTTTTTCTGCTCGAGGGACCAGAGCATCGATAGGAGCTAACATCCTCTAAGTTGGCAAGTGTTTGAGTGGCTGCCACTGGAGATTCAGAGAAAGGGCAGGGAGCAAGGGAGGCGACTGGCCTGGGAATCTGGGTGAGGGGAAGCACGGAGCCCTGTCTTAGAAGCCCTGAGTCAGCAGGACGGTGGGGTGCAGTTGATCCACATAAAGCCTCACATTGTTCCTGGGGCAGTCGGGACAGTGGTGACCTTTGGGATTTGGCTGACAGAGCACTGGAGGCTCTGGGGGAGGGCTGGGGGCAGGGGCCACTGCTCCTGACTAGTGGTTGCTCTGATGCCCCATGACAAGAAGCCTCTGTCCAGGCCTCGCCCTGAGGGTATGCAGGCATCACTTAATGGGGGTGGCCTGGGGCCGTGCCTGGCCTGGCTGTGGGTTGAATCCACCCACCCCATTCCTGCTCCAGGAGCCTGGGCAGAGCAGCTAGGGCGCTCCTGGTTCTGCCGCAGGGTTAGGACGGCACTGCTTTCTGGCTGGCTCTCCAGGCCAATCCCTCCCTCTCCCCCTCCCCAGCCCAGTGAAGCTGGCCCCTTCTCTAGCCATAAAGCAGCTCCAGGCAGGAGCAGAGGAATAAATATTTAGATTGGCTCAGTCTGGGCCCCAGAATCATGCTCTCTGGTGTGATGGGAAAGAGACCAAGATGGCAGAAGAAACTCCCAGGAGGGAGCACCAGCTGTCCAGGAGCTGGGGGCTGGGGGGACATGTGCTCCACGAGGCCCTGGAAGGATGGATTTGGCCTGGGCTGTGACCAGCCTTGCAGAGCGGTGGGGAGGGAGAGGCTGTGGAGGGAAGGGGCAGCTTTGTTTCCCATTCCCCTGGGGGTGGTGGTGGGAGGCTGGGCTGGCTGCAGGGTCTGAGACCGGAGAACCTCCTGTCACCAAGGCTTCTGCAGAGGGGCTGAGGAAGGGCACCTTGAGAGTGGGGCAAGCTGGGGGCCGTTACTGGGGAAGGCAGAGGGGGTGGTGGGGCTGCAGGGCCAGAGAGGGTGAGAGGAGACGGGGCAGGCTGCAGCTGAGGTGAGGCCATGTGGTAAGGGTGTGCATGTGTGTGCATGTTCGTATGAGCACACACGTGCATGTGTGTATGTTTATAGGAGCACACATGTGCATGTGTGAGTGCATGTGCGAAGCAGTGTCGGTGGTGAGACTCCGTGGGCAGCGCGTGAGGAGAGTGGAGGGATGTGAGTGAGACAGGTGTGAGCTGCTAGGAGGGAGACTGAGGAAGTGTGTGTGAGGGGCTGGGGGAGGAGACAGGTGTGCGAGGTGTCTCTCTGGGGAAGGGGTGAGGTGGGTGAGGAGGAAGGAAGTGAGCTCTGGCGAGTACCTGTCTGGAGAGAAGGGGACCTGAGAGACTGTGGGAGGGAGACATTGAGCCCAGCAAGTCTGTGTGACAGAGGGCGGAAGGGGCCTGAGAACGGGAGGAGGTGCGAGTGTGTGTGCACCAGTTCTGAGTGACCTTGCTGGGAGTCATCCGGCACCGCGGTAACAGCGCTAAGGCCAGGCGTGTCCGGTGTTACCTACCTGTGGATGCTGCCGTGCTGGGCTGGTGTGACAGCTTCACCATCCCGGGGCGCCTCCCGGCCCAGCCCAGAGCTGTCTGCCTCTCTCAGTACCTTCACCTGGAGCCCAGGTGCCTCTGGGCACAAGCTGCCTTCTCTCTGGAAGGCACAGCAGGTCCCAAAAGACAGCATGGCAGGGATGGGCACAAGAAGAACTGCATATCTGGACAAGGGCTAAGCAGGGAGCTTGGAAGAGCACGAAGGTCACTGGACCCAGAGTCAGGAGGTCTGGGCTTCTGGTCCTGGCTCTGCTGCTGTGTGCCTTGTGAAGGTTACTTCCCCTGCTGGAACCTCACTGGGCCCTGGACTAGATGATCCCCTAAACCTTCTAGAAGCCAAAATAGCAGCCCTAGGCCTGCCAGCCTGTAGGATCCCAGCTGCAGGCAAGGCGGAGAAGAAAGAGCTATCTTCTTGTTGGCCGCTAGGGGGCTGACGGAGGCCCTGGAGCGTGTTCATTCATCTGGCTACTAAGTGTTGAGCCCCAGCTGAGTGCCAAGCCCTGAGGCTATTGCAGGAATGAGCCAGGGGCAGGTCACGGAGGGCCTGGAAAACTTGTTGCCTGGATGAAAGGTGCCCAGTGAGGACAGGGGCCCCCTGCCTGGGCATTTAGATCCGATGTACACTTGCCTGGGCACAGCCTCAAGCAGAGTCTGATTCAGCTCTAAACCGCAGATCTGTTCATGTCACCCCCAAGCTCCAACCCACCGATGACTTCCAGTGATGTGCAAGATGAAGCTCAGACTCCTCAGCCTGGGCACTCAGACCCGTGTCCTGCTGTATCCTGGCCCTCTTGCCAGCCTTTTGTTCAGCCACTCATTGCCCTCTGCTGTGTCCCTCCCCCGCTACACTCCTGTCACTTTTCTCAGAAAAGCCCTTCCATGCTCTTGTTGGTTCACTCTTCCTCTGTTTATTCATTATCAGGCATTTCTCGAACACCTGCTTTGACGGAGGGGGGCAGGGATACACTGCAAATAAGACACTATCCCAGCATCAAGGACTCGAGTCGGGAAGGAAAGACAAGTAAAGAGATCATGGTGAACATAATGGGATTCATGCTCTAGAGCTGCAGTCGCCAGTCGCTGGGACACGGCCCAGTACCTGTCCATGGCCTGTTAGGAAATAGGCTTCGCATCACCGCCTGAGCTCTGCACAACACCCCTCCCCTTCACCCACCCATGACACCCCAATCCCCGAACCCTCGTCCATGGAAAAATTGTCTTCCATGAAACTGGTCCCTGGTGCCAAAAAGGTTGGGGACTACTGCTCTAGAGGCTGTGGCTGGGACTGGCCACCTCTGTGGGAGGGTTGGGGAGGACTGCCAGAGGAGAGGGGTACATGGGAACCGAGCCCTAAAGGATGGAAGACAGATGGGCACAAGGCATCCCGGCAGAGGATTTTGCTCATGGAAAGGCACAAGTGGAGACATGGCGTCTCTCATTTCAGGAACTGCAGGCTCTTCAATTCAGTGCATGGGGAGTGCGAGAGTTGCTGTGGGCAGGGACCTGGGGTGCCAGGCTCTGGGGGTACACTTTACGAGGAGGACAGAGGGAGCCCTTGAAGGTCATAAGGTCATCAGATGACAGTACCATGGAAGGATGATTGGATGGGGGCTTTAGGAGACCCTTTTGCCTCCCTGTCTTTTGTAAATGCCTCTCTCTTTGCTGGAAAGCCCTCTGTCCTTTAATTGTCAGGACAACTAAAATGCCCCTCACTCCACCCGCAGCCCCATCCTTAGAGACAAGTGCTTCCTCATCCATCCTTGGCCTCCATAGCACTTAGCATAAAGGACAGCTCACGGCCCTATTGTGGTGCGCTGGCTTTGGTTGTCAGAAGTCAGTCTTCTGTGTGAGCCCCTTGAAGACAAGGGCCTTTGTCTTGGCTTTGGCCAACCCCCTGCCTAGCCCAGTGCTTGTGAAGGCCCTGCCTGCCAATAATGCCAATCAGTGCTCTCCGACGGATCGGCTGATTACCTGCAAGCCCCCAAGGAGTCACCCGACCTACCTGGGCCTCAGGTGCATCTATAGGAGAAAAATCTTTGCTCCTGCCTCTTTGGTCTGGAGAAGCCCCCAGCTGGAGCAAGGCAGACAAAGGGCCAGGCATTGCAGCATGAGGAGAGAAACTGAGAGTTCAGCCCACTATGTTCTGAGACCTTTCACTCATTTATTCCTCACAACAGTCCCTCAAGGTAGGTACTGTTGTTTAACTCATTTTGCATATGTGGAAAGTAAGGTACAGAGAGGTTATGTAAATTCCCCTAAGGTTGTGTGGCCAGTAGTGGCAAAGCCAGGATCTCAATGCAGGTAATACTGGCTCCAGAGCCGTTGTTCTTAATGACTGTGCTATCCTAGAGGCTACTCCTTACTTACTGCTCATTTACAGCTGCAGGCAAGGACTTTAGCAAACACTCACTATCTCCCTGGCACACTTGCCACACCCTCTGGTTGCTGTGTGATCCTGTTCTTCTGGTGGGCTGCTCCTAGTGGGTGGGAGGTTCCTGGGAGCTCATGGGAGAAGGAAACCTCCCATCCTTATAGAAACCTCCCATCTGGGAGTCCTAGCTGACTCTCAGCCTGATAAGCTGCCTCCACTCCCTGCCGTGGGTTCTTCCCCAGCTCTGCCATCTGCTTTGGGCTCTAGGCCACATCAGGGGATCATCCCAAGGGACTCTTGGGCAAGGAGGAAGGCCAGAAGCCAGGCTTCCATCTGACCAGGACTTAGCATCTGGCCAGATGTTCCCTGCCCTGTGAAGGCTGGAGGAAAAGGGGGTCCTGGAACCTTTCTAGTGAGTCCAAGGTGCAGGGAGTAGAAAGTTAGTTGGAGGAACATGGTCAGGATGGAGCCCTGTCACCAAATAGTTAGATCCAGAAACTAGAGGTCCCTCTCAGGGATCAGCAAGTGGGATGTAGTTTTCTGGAAAAGTGGGATGAAAAAGACTGGAGAATTAGAGAGACTCTTGGCAAGGCAGGCAGGGGGGTTGGAAGGATTCTTGCTTCATCTTCCCTTATTTGTGTCATGCCAGTTGTTAGTCACAGGAACATGAGCCAGAGCCGACACATTTTGGGGCAGGTATACAGAGGATTCACAGGTAGACTGCCACCAGACAGGCATGGTTGGAAGAGGGAACCAAGTTCTAATCCTGCCTCTGCCACTGGCTAGCAGGGGGCCATGGGCAGGCCACATTCTATGTGCCTGAGTTCCAGTTTTTTTAACTGAACATCAAGGGAATTAGACTAGTTGATATAGAAGACAGTTGTGCATTCTGGTTATGAGACCTCGGGCTGTTTTTCCTCTTAGTCCCTGACCTTGAACAAGTTACCCAATCCAAGCTCAGTAACAATCATAGTTCCTACCTCCTGTTATCATAAGGATCTTAAATAGGATCACACATTCTTTTGGACCCATGATAACAATGATTTGTCTCCTCTAGTTAGAAACTTCAATAACTCTTGGCCCTACACAGATTGGAGATACAGAGGAAATCTATCTCAATGAGATAGATAGAGAAAGTCTCAGTACCTTTCTGCACCCCCCAGTTTCCCATTTCGGTAGCATTTTGTTGTTGTCGTCATTGTCATTTAATATATTAGTAGTAGGAGGGAAAAAGCTCAGAATCCTTTCACATTCTGGTCTGGTTTAAAAGTTCAGATACCTTCTCCTGCTAATGGCAGGCAGGTGACATCACCAAGCAGTGAGACCCCTCAGCAGCCCTGAGACTGCAGGGTATTGCATGTTCCTGTGGTGTCATAGAAGATGCTGCAGATATCCAGAGAAGGTTCTTTCCAAAGAGTCAGAGCTGAAATACCAGGGAAGTGGGTTTTGAATTCTGCCTGTGGGCTTCTGCCAGGGACGTCGCCTGACTCAAGCTCTAACAGGGGAAGTCTAGTGTCAAGTCTCACCTGGCAGGAACTGAGCCCGGAATGGAATATGCTACAAGCAGACCAGCCTCCCTCAGCCAGCTTGAGTGACAGATCAGATAGCCCAGGCTGGCGGGACAAGGAGATTCCAGCATCGTGACCGAGAAGAGATTTCCTCTTGAGAGGAAGCAGGATTAACAAGAGCTTTGATTCACCTTCCTCACTAGTCCCTGGGATCATAAGGAACCCAGTGGAAGCTTTCTCACTAGCTTGGCCTCAGTTTCCCTTTCTGGAAAATCTCCCCATACGCTCCCAACACTACATTATTCCAGAGATCATTTACAGCAAAAGGAAGTAAGAGAAACTTCCTTGTAGAGTTAAGGGACTACAGAGATATGTGGGGGTTTATGAGATGACAGGCACTCGTGTGTTGGGGATCACCTACAACAGTCATCACAGCTAGCACTTACTGAGCTCTGTGTGAACATTCTTCCAAATAACCTACCCAGTCCTTGCCGCAACCCTATTAGGGAAATGTGTTATCAGCCCTCTTTTACAGAGGAGAGAAGTTGGGAAAAGTCGGGCACCAGCTAATCCATTGCAGCTTTGCGGTGGAGACATGGGCCTGTGGCTGCCTGTCTCTGGACTCTAAGGGGACACTCAGACCCTGTTCTCAAGCCTCTCCCACTCTAGCAGGTGCACAGCAGGCACTCAGTGAATGGGGGCTCCTTAGCAGGGGCGGGTGCAGGGACACGTGCACTGATAGATGAACAGAGTTAGTCAAGGCGCAGAGATGACTGAGAAGGTGGGGACACATCTGGCGCGGTAGGGGTGGGCCGTGGTGAGCGGTGCAGGTGGGTGGAGCACAGGGTTCCAGCCCCTAGATTGGGAAGGGGCCCCATCCCACCCTGGGCCCTTCTCCCTCTGCCCCGGTCAGGATTCCCCCATCACGGGGTGAGTCAGTAACAGGAAGGAGCCCTTGGGCTTGGGGCACTGCCATTAGTAACCCCATAGGGGAAGGGGAACTGGGGAGGGAAAGGGGAAACTGAGTCATCCAGCCCCCGGAAGGCGGCAACAGCTGCAGCCAGCCTGCTGCCCCTGCCCTTAACCCCCTCCTGCCCCCACTAGCCCAGGCAGGGGAGGTGGGCAGCCAGAGGCCTGGCTGCAGAAGTGCCTGGGGCATCTCCAGGCCTCTCCTCAAACGTACTGAGTCAAAATGTCAGAGAGGGACTTAACTTGGGAATGCAGCCCCGCCAGCATCGCACGCTGCTCAGGCGGTTGTAGAGGCCCAGATCCTCCCCCACCACATGAAGGTGACATCAGGGGGCTCCATGGAGGGGAATTGTCAGCTATCAGTAAACAAGCTGCCAAAAGAGGTGCTGTGTTCTGCAAGGTGAAGCTTTGTGCTTCTGAAGGGTTCTCTTGAAAAATTCTCCGTTTTATCACTTACTTTTCTAGGAGGCTTTGGAACACCTGGGGTGTGTTCTTTTAAGTCAGGGGTTTAAATAGAAAAGATAAAAATTCCTAGACCAGCGTGAGGGAGGTGTGTGTTGCCAGGCAGTGTCCAGGTGTCCAGGCTGAGCACCCCGAGCTGGCAGGGAAGCCCTGCACCCTCCATCTGGTCCCCATCCTCCTGCCCTTCTCCTTCAGGATGTGAAGATCTTCCGGGCCCTGATCCTGGGGGAGCTGGAAAAGGGACAGAGTCAGTTCCAGGCCCTCTGCTTTGTCACCCGTCTGCACCACAATGAGATCATCCCCAGTGAGGCCATGGCCAAGCTTCGGCAGGTGAGTGCCTGCCCCATGCCCGCCCCGGCCCCACTCCTGACCCGGAGCCCTGACACCTGCTACCAGCCTGGCCCCACCCAGCTCCTGGTCCTCAAGCTGTTCGTGGACCCATCGCCCCTGCCCACCTTAGCCCTCAGCCCTGGCACCCACTTACCCCAGGAGCCCTGGACCCTCTGATTCTGCTGCAGGCTAAAGCTGACCCCACAGCCCCAGATCTCTAACTGGACTCCCAGCCCCCAGATTTCTCCAGTCCCTGGTCCCAGCTCCCCGCCATTTAGGACGGAGGTTAGGGACTCGGGCTTTGAAGTTGGATGGGGCACGGCATCTCCTCCATCACTCATTAGCCAGCTGACACTGGACAAGTTACCTCGCCTTCAAAGCCTCGATTTTCTTATTGAGAAAATAGGTAAAGAGAGAATTCAATGAGATAATGTATGGAAAGTGTTCAGTATAGTGTTCAAAACCCTTAAACCTGCTGACATGTTCCTGGTCCCTTCCTAGACCCTGGACCTCTCCGCAGCCTCATCTAAGCCCCCTACCCTATCCAGCAGAGCCCTCCCCCCACCCCTTTGCCTGCCCTTCCCAGAGAGACTCTGTTCCCTGAATCTTGGAAAGATCAGGGGTCAGGGCCAGGTGGGCAGGGAGCATTCTGAGGCCAGGTGGAAACAGCTCCTCTCCTGCACACAGAAAAACCCACGGGCGGTACGGCAGGCCGAGGAGGTTCGGGGCCTGGAGCAGCTGCACATGGACATCGCCGTCAACTTCAGCCAGGGGGGCTTGCTGAGCCCCCATCTCCACAATGTGTGTGCAGAGGCTGTGGATGCCATCTACACCCGCCAGGAGGACGTCCGGTTCTGGCTGGAGCAAGGTCAGTGGGTGCTGGGCAGAGGGAAGAGGAGGGGAGAGAGCGCAGAGCAGAGGAGGAGGGGAGGGGGTCATAGCTGAGTGGCTCTTTCATTCAAGAGGCATTTACTGAGCACCTGCAGAGATGTATCTCCGGGAATCAGAGAGGTAGACACCCAGTTCCTGGGGGTAGGTCCGTAGAGTGAAACATGGTAGAGTACAGTGACAGGCTGAGGGCAGTCAGGGGAGGGACCCTAAGCCAGGCTGCAATTGGTCAGGGAAGGCTTCCTGGAGGAAGTGGGGCCTATGCAGCTATTGGGTGAGAAGAGTCAGCCAGAGGAAAGGGACCCATTATAGGCAGGGACACATAGACTCTGCTAGGCCCTGTGGAGGGACAGTCCTAGACACTTCCTGTCGTCCCCTGCCCTTAGTGAGGACACAGAAATGGGACCTTCTGTCATGGGAGCAGGACACAGGCACCCATTCCCCACTGCCCCCCTCTGCTGCCACCTCTCAGAAATCGGCTCCACACCGTGCCCAGTGCCAGCTGCCAGCATCTCCCCCCAGGATCCTCAGGAATCCTCCCAACTCTGTGACTTCAGTGCTGGCCCATCTCTGGGGGCCTTTCCCAGGACTGCCCTCAGGTCCTCTATGTAGAGGGGACAGGGATAAGTCACCAGTCCAACTCCAGGCCCTGGTCCTTCTGCGAAGCCCGCTGAGCACTAGAGAAACGCCTGTCCCTCCTGGGGCAGGGCTGGAGTTACAAATGCCCAGCAGAGCTGCAGGCATGCCCTCCGCACACACAGCCTCCCCAGCGACCTGCACGCCACACCAAGGTGCAGGTTTGATATGAGCATCCCCCCAAAAGTGGCTGGTCCTTCCCACAGCCACTGAGCCATGCCAGCCAGGTCCCTGCCAGCACGCCTCACATGCACACTCTCCATTCCGCCCCAAGCCCTGCCACCCTGACTGCCCCCTCTGTGGGCATATTTGTGCCCTGGCCCTACTGAAATATCAGCTTTTTTTTTAAAGAAGGCTTCTTTGATTTCCTACCCCGTCTCCCCACGCTTCTATTTCAGCACATGCCAGCATGTGATTTTTTTTTTTTTTTTTTGAGACTGAGTCTTGCTTTGTTGCCCAGGCTAGAGTGAGTGTCGTGGCGTCAGCCTAGCTCACAGCAACCTCAAACTCCTGGGCTCAAGCAATCCTCCTGCCCAGCCTCCCAGTAGCTGGGACTACAGGCATGTGCCACCATGCCCGGCTAATTTTTTCTCTATATATTAGTTGGCCAATTAATTTCTTTCTATTTTTAGTAGAGACAGGGTCTCGCTCTTGCTCAGTCTGGTTTTGAACTCCTGACCTCGAGCAATCTGCCCGCCTCGGCCTCCCAGAGTGCTAGGATTACAGGTGTGAGCCACCGCACCCAGCCGAGCATGTGATTTTTTTAAAAGCACTGGGTGGCAGCATGGCTGAGCAGAAGCCTTGAAGTCAGACAGACCCGGGTTCAAGTCCTGACTCCATTCTTACTGTGTGTAGCCTCGGCCAGATCATCAAACCTGTCTGGGCCACTTTTTGCATCACTAAAACTGGGATGACAGTATCTCCTGGGGTGACACAAGGAGGTGCTGCATGTAGAGTCCACAGCTGGGACTCCATAGGTGAGGGTCATTGTTATTTAATCTGTTTCTCCCTCAGCCTAGTGAGGAGCCTGGCAGCCAGGTCTTAGCGTTGTGTCCTCATGGCAGCCGTGGGGACAGAGGTGTCTATAAATGCCTGTTGAAAGACTGGAGAGGCCAAGTAGGGGACGGGTCCCT
Organism: Mirza zaza; assembly: GCA_008750895.1. Taxonomy (NCBI): domain Eukaryota; kingdom Metazoa; phylum Chordata; class Mammalia; order Primates; family Cheirogaleidae; genus Mirza; species Mirza zaza. Next base: position 23,363 of record VSMD01091153.1, on the reverse strand, counting down.
TCCTTCCTCCCTCCCTCGCTGATGCTCGCCTCTCTCCCCCAGGTGTGGACAGCTCTGTGTTTGAGGCTCTGCCCAAGGCCTCGGAGCGGGCGGAGCTGCCTCGCTGTAGGCAGGTCTTGGACCGCGGGAAGCCCTGTGTCTGCCGCTACGGCCTGAGCCTGGCCTGGTACCCCTGCATGCTCAAGTACTGCCACAGCCGCGACCGGCCTGCGCCCTACAAGTGCGGCATCCGCAGCTGCCAGAAGAGCTACAGCTTCGACTTCTACGTGCCCCAGAGGCAGCTGTGTCTCTGGGACGAGGACCCCTAGCTGGGCTGGGGGGAGGGGGTGGGCCTGGAGGTGGCTGTTCTGGGCCCACTGCCCCTCTCCCAGCCACTAGAGGGTGGCGACCCCTCCTGAGGCCTTACTTCCTCCTCCCACTGCCCTGGCCCGAGCCCTTGGGGGCCCCTCTGGCCCCATCTCCCTCGACTGTGAAGTGGGTATGGCCTGGCAGGGGCTCACTCATGAAGGCAGCCCCCACTGCCGCCCTGTGCCTGCCTTGGGGGCAGAGAGGGAGACAGGGGCTCTCCAAACTGGCACCCCTCCCCTCCTTCATCTCACCCCCCGAAGTGTTCACTTTCAAGCAGCTGCAATGTGGGGGGCCATGATTCTTCCTCGGAACTCTTCCAGGTTTAGACCCTAAAAGGAGTCCGTGCCTGTACGGCCACCTCCCCACACACAGCCCCCCTGCACCTTCCTTGTCCCCAGCAACGAGGGGATCTTTACCCCCCAAGAGGGAGCTGCTGGGGACACAGCCCCTGCACCACATCGTGGCACGTTCTTCTCATTTCTCCCTGCCGAGGCCGCCTGTGGGGTGCAGCCCTCCCACCACCGTGCCTTGCCCCAGACCCGGACTCTGCCTCTAGAGCAGGCACCAGCTCTCCCCCTCTAAACAGAAATATTTTTGTAAGCTTCTAGGGTGGGGAGGGAGCATGAAGTATGAGGAAAACTTGAATCCCAGATTTTTAATGCAAAGTATTTATCATTTGTACCAGAAATAAAAGTTTAAGTTTTTACTCGACTGACAACACACTACACCCGGAGTTCGGAGAGAACTTTTAGCCAATGCCGCCACCTGGTGTCAGAAATGTCCCCATGCCCTATCTTGGCACAACAACTTCTAAAGCACCTACTGTGCGCTCGGCCGTTTGGGGGAGGGCAAGGAGAGGGGAGGCCCGGGGAGGGGTGTTACTGGGGAAGGATAAAGTAAAACGTCTGCACTGAAGAAGACATGGACGCAACCATAATAAGCCAGCTCGGAGGCAAGAGATGAGATCGCGGCTCTGGAATGAGACTTCCAGCGTCAGATCCAGACCCTGCTGCTATTCGCTGCACAATCCTGGGCCAAGTTACTTTACCTCTCTGTGCCTCAGCTCTCTCATCTATAAAATGAGCTCCGTTATGAGACTTAAGTGAATTCTTGCATGTCAGGCTGTGTTAGCCAATGTCAATATCGTTACTATTAGTGAAAAAAACCGACATTCCCATGTCTATAAACCAGAGACAACTAGATCAGACATCTGGAAGGCTTTTCACTTCCAAAGTATCTTCCAGCATAAAGAGGCTGTAACAGGAAGTGCTGGGTGGGTGCATAGTGTTTGAGGAGGGATGTGCAGGCTGCATTTCTTGGGGAAGGCTTCCCAGAAGGGATGGGGTGTGGGCTGAGGTTGAAAGATGGTAACAGCTTGGCAAGGTGGAGGCAGCAGTGTTTCGGAGGCTGGGAAAGTGACCCCTTTCTTAGGGGGGAGGAAATGGGAAGAGTCACATCCTTCCTCAAAGACCTTGGAGGCAGAAGGGGTTTGCAGGGTTTACTCTGCCCCCAGTACCCCAGAACAGGCTGCTGCTGTCCCTTGAACCTGTGTAGGCCAGAGGGTTTGGGCAGCTGGGCTTGTTTGGCGTTGGTCAAGCTGAGGGTCGTGGGAGATGTCCTTTTCAGGTGGGTGTGCCTCCTTTCTAAACCTGTTTTCATGGACCAGCTTCAGCCTTGCTGGGGGATCCGGGAGGGAGCTGTCCCTCCCCTGCCCCCGGCCTTTTCCCCTCCTGCCCAATTCGGAGCCTCAGCCCCAGCTGTGACTCCAGGTGGGGGTGGGGATTCTTGGAGAAGGCACCTCCCATCCTACATGTGCGCCTTTATTGTTGGATTTGGAGTCCCCAAATCCACATACCTTCCCTACTGACTTCCAAATAACCAGAAATAATGCTTTTTTAAAAAGCAGTGTTTTCAAGACTTGGAGTGTTTTTCTGACTTTCCTGGACTCATACCTCCCAGCCTGCCTGTCCCCTGCAGTGAGGGGGCTCTGGACACCATCACTAGACATCCCTGCCATGGGCCCTTTCCTCGTCTAGGGGGATGGGGAGGAGAATTAAGCTTCCCTGATACTTGGAGGCTGACCTTACACTCTGCAAAGGAGCTGCCTCCCGGGGACCACCTGCCAGGGGCCGTGATAGACCACCCTCCTCCCAACCCCTCAACTCCACTGTCACAGCGCCCGAAATTCCGTTTACTTCTCTGCCGAGATTCTCAAGTTTTAGTGTGCACCGGAATCACTTGGGAGCTTGTTAAAATAGATGTAGATGGGCAGCTATTTGGGAAACACTGAGATAAGGCTTTCCTATCCTCAGGAGGCCGTCATGGCCATGTCGGAACACCAGGGAGGGGTCACACCAGAAAGGGGTCTCCTTTCTCTGCAGGCTTTGGGGCTTACAAAGCGCCTTCATGCAAGCCAGCCCATGGGCTCCTCATAGCGAGCGATTCTGTAACATCTTATGGATGTGGCTCACCTAGAAAAGTGTGTGCCTTGCCCAAGTTTGGATAATTCGCCAGAACAGGGCTGGGGTCCAACCCCAGGCTTTCTTCCCCCATGCCACCTTCTTCCCACACCTCCTTTCCCCAGGCCGCCTCCTAACCCAGATAGTTTTATGAGGTTGACCAGCTAGAGGCTCAGAGAGCACAGCTCACCCGCGGGAGGGGCCCCGGTTTGGGCAGGGTGAGCAGCGTGGTGTGTGGAGCACTGGCCGCAGCAATCCCCATAGTAGCAAGTGCTTAGTACGTAGGGGAGGAGAGTGTCCAAAGCTCTCTGGGAGCAGAGCTGGCAGGAACATGCTCCTGATTGGGCCCCTTTGCCAAGGCAAGCCAGGTGCCCTCAGGAAGGCCCGAACCTAACCCTCACCAGTGCCTCTTCAAGCCAGAGAGGAGAAGAGCCGTGCCAGGCCCCTCGGCAACCTCACTCAGGCTGGGCTGGGCCTTGCTGGGGACTTTTCCCTCCCTGCAGTCTTGTTAGCCACGGGAGGGGAACTGTGGGGCCCCACAGTTGGGGGACCTCTGTCCCAGGGTTTTCACTGGGCCTGGGCACAGTGGGTGGAATAACCCTCTAGCTTCAGCCAATGAGAAGCACCCGCAGATGGGAGGACAGGGTGAGAGCTCAGAGTGCATGTGTTACCTGCAACTGGCTGCTCAGCACCACTCCTGCTGCACTGGCTCCACTCCTCCAAGGCTCTAGCTCTCCTGGGGCTCCGTCCCTCTGTCCCTCTGCCTCCCCCACATACCCAGCCCTAGCTTCCCTGCATTGCTCCTCTCTGGCTACTGGTTCCCATAAGCCTGCTGCACCTCTGTCACTTGCACCAAAGGTACACAGCTGAGTTGACTCTGTTTTCCTGTAGAGACCCTGACTGATAACTAGCTGGGGACCCAGAAGGATGGACAGGGGGAGGGAAGAAGACAGAAGCAAGGTGACAAGTGCAGGCTGCCTCGGCAGGGACTCAGTGGAGAAGGGCCGGACCTCAGGGGCTTCTGGTGGAGCAAGGGAAAGACGGTCAGAGCAACCTCGGGAGCGGCCCGGTGGAGACTGGACAGATGGCGTCCAGGGGAGCGACTATCTCCCCGGCCCTGGCTCCTGCTGCGTGTCAGGCTCTGGAAAGCTCCTGATTCCTGAGCAGGGAGAGGCAGGGTGAAATGCCATTCCCCTCCCAGCTCCCTCCTCTCCTACATGGCAGAAAGCAGAAGCGGGAGAGGGAACACCACGCCACACCACTCTCCGACCTGCATCCGCACCTACCTTCCAGATTCCCTCCCGTCCTAACGGGAGACATGTGCCTTCTCTCCCCCTTCCTCAGGCACCTCTCAGGGGAAACTTTCCCATCTCTTCCTCTTCCATCTCTCTTCATGCCTCCTTCCCAACAGCCCTGAGACAATTCAGATCTTCCCATCTGAAGAACAAAATGAAGACTACCTCAAACTCGGTTCCCTCTGCACCTCTGCCCTATTGCTCCCTGCCCCTTCACAGGTGAACCTCTCGCCAGCACCCTCCTCCCCCCGCAATCCCCAACCTTGGAACTGCTATTCAAGGCTGTGCTGCAATCCGCTGCGATGTGTGTCACAAGTCACCTGTTACTGAGACTGGCAATTATTTCCACCTGTCTAAGTCAGGTAGCCTCAAGGTCCTCCCTGTATGACTGTTGTCCCGCTCACTCACTCATGCTGGTCCACCTCTTGTACTCAGCCCCTGCCTGTACTGCGTGGGGCTCCCTGAATGTCCCACGCACCTGCCTGGCACGTGCTGGTTGTTCTCTTTGCTTTCCCCTATTCGCTGGGGTCTCAGCTTAGACATCCTTTCCTCCCAGAAGCCTTCCCTGATGCCCCCAAAATTCGGGTAAGGTGTGCCCCACAGCCAGTGCCCATGGCACCCCCTGCTTTCCTGTTAGAGTACATGCCACAGGATGAGGGACTTGCCTGCTCGCTGGTCCACAAGCATCAACAGACTGTGAGCTTTCTAGGGGAGGGACAGCATCTGCCATATTCACAGCTCCTAGCCCAGCGTGTGGCTCCAGGGGGTACTCGATACAGCTTTGACGGGATGAAGGCCACTGATCTCCCAACACGCGCAGGTGCAGGGTTGGCATGGAGCTCAGCAGCCCCAGAGGGCAGTATACGAGGCAGGACCTTATAACTGGCAGAGCCGTCCAGCAACAGGACAATAGGACAAACAGCCCAACAAGGCCAGGAGCTCCTGTCCCTGCATTCACTGGGCAGAACACAGCTGGCTGACTCCAACTGAGGTTCCATGGTGAGGTCTGGCCTTTGAGGGTGAGCACGGACTGGAAGACCCAACAGCGTTGTGTAACTAAAATTCTATGTCTCCAGCTCGCCTGAAACTGGGCCCTCGGTTCCTGCAGCCAAGGATGGGTGCTCTTGTGAGGAGGTCTCTCCAGGCTCTTGTAAGTAGGAGTGCGAAAGTCAGGGTCACATGCCCCATTACCACAAGAGGGCGCGTTGAGCCTAGACTTGCCCTGAGAGTGCATGCAGGTGGGCCAGGAAGGTTACCTGGTCTGAGGTGGGCTGCGAGAGCCAGGAAAAGGCTGGCTGAGGTAGGAGTCTGTTGAAGGTAGGATTAGAGAGGTCCAGCCCAGGCCCAATGCTGGCCTCAAGGTCAAAAAAGTTGATTGGAAGACAGAGTTGTTATTATACTGTCTTTAAATTAAATGCATATTGTTATTATCTATTATTCTGAGCCTTTAAATGCAAAATGAGTAATGTATGTGTGTGTACTCTCCCCTACCCCAGTGTGGGTAAAGGCTGGGTACTAGGCAGGAGAGGATGTCCCTGGTGGGGAATGGTAGTCAGCTTCAGGGGTAACAGGGCAGGGAACAACTCTGGATCCTGACTCCAATCTCCTCTCCCGTCCACTCTCCAGACACAGTTGCTTTATCCTGGTTCCCAGGACATCTCTTATTTTGTCCCCTGACACTAATCCGCTTCCCCTGTGTTCTGCAAATGCCTCCTGGCAATGCTGTTGTCAGATTTACTCTGAGGTGTGATTAAAAACAGGCCTGGAAGTCCTTCCTGGCCTCTACTTTGCTTCCATCTGCTTTTTTGGGAAACCTGAGTTGGGATCCACTCCCTTTGATTGACCCAAGGCAGGGAGCTGACCCCAACTTTGCCCCCCCACACTCTGGGCCCCACAGCTCATCTGGCAGAAGGAAAGTGCTAGAAGGGACTTGTTGCTTGGTGGCCTTCCAGGACGCCTAGCTCTCTCCGCCCTTCTCCCAGCCCTGACAACTCAATCCAGCTGACATGACAGGAAGTGGGAGTGAGCAGCAGGGCCTCCAGCCAGGAAGGCCACTTTTCTCTGCTCAAGTGGGGAACAGGGGGCTCAGGCCTGCCTCCCTCCCTGCAGCACCCTCTCCAGGGCTGTAGGCCATTTCCAGCCAATGCGTCCAGAAGGGGAGGCTTCACTCCTAGAGCCCTCTGTCCTTGAAGCAAAAGAAGCTGATCATATGCTCAAGTAGAAATGGAGCCTAGGGACCTAGTACACTCCCTAGGGGTGCAGCCAAAGGGGTTAGATGTCACTCCAGGGGGACCAGAGGAGGGCTCAGAGCTGATCACTTTCAGAACTACAGCATCCTGGAGTAAGGCTTTGGCTACTCTCTGAATAAGTCCTCCAGCTGTCCAGAAAGGGTGGGGTAAGAGGGAGGATGGGATAATTTGCATTTTATTTGCATTTCATTTGCATATAGTTCTTTTGATGTCCAAAGGCACAGAAATTTCCTGTCCTTGCTTCTTTCTCTCTTTCTTTTTTCTGTTCCTTTCTAACCTCCAGGCAAACCTCTACCTGTGTCTCTTCCCCACAGCTTTTCCTCTACTAAGCAAACAGGGACATGGAATACCAGGCCCAGGGGATTGGCACCTTCCCCATCACCTCTTTCCAGTCCAGAACTCAAAAAGCTGGTTTCATAGTGGAATGGGGTGGACCTTTTATACTCTTATTCCAGTTCAGCTAATTGAAGTTGACCAGCAAACAAGTCAGAGGGGGAAGAAATGAAAGTTGTTAACCCTTGTCTGCCTCCATACATGCCATGAGCCCACCCAGCCTTCTAATTTGCCCCTTCTAAGACCCAGGATGGGTGTTCAAAGGAGGAGTGGATAAGAGTAAAAGGGCCTGTATGCTGAACAATTTACTTGCTCTGTGACCTGAGGCAAGTGCCCTTTCTGTGTGCCTCAGGTCCCTCATATGAGGGGGTCAAAATTATATCTAGGTTCTTCTGCCTCAAATTACATGATAAAGAAGGAAGGAGGAGGGGAGGGGATTGCTAGATTCAGAAATTAGAGGGCAAGGTTAAAATACTTTGAGATCTGGCAGACTTGGTTTAAATCCCAGCTCCGCCATCTTCTAGCTGCATTAGCCTCCCTGAACCTTGGTTTCCTTTTCTGTAAAAGGGGGCTAATAATTGTACCTTCCATCTAAAGTTGTGCTAACTAAATAAGATAGTGTGTGTTTAGCATGTAGCACAGTTCTTGGCACATAGAAAGCACTTGATCAATATTTATTGAATGAGTAAATAAATGAATGAGGTAGTATCTGCCACCCTCTCCCCACTGCCACCCCTCCCATGCTTTCGTCCTCCCACCTCCCCACTCCATGTTTGGAATCCAAAGCTGTGTTTTCAACTGTGAACCTCCAACATCCTTTCTGTGCTTCAGTATTCCCCCCCCCCCCCCCCCCCCCCCCCCCCCCCCCCCCCCCCCCCCCCCCCCCCCCCCCCCCCCCCCCCCCCGCTCCAAGAACTCCATCTCCTCCTTTCCCCTAGGGACCTCAGAATCCTAGGCTGCTAGAGCCAGAAGGCCTTTGCAAATCATCAAATACAGATTTTCTGGCTTTTGGAAAACTAAAGCCTAGAGAAGAAATGTGACTTTGCACATAGGAAAGAGCAACAGGTTCCAGATAAGGTGGTCAGAAAATCAGACCCTCTGTAACTACGGCTATGCAAATGATATGCAAATAGAGATATGGAAATCACAAGCACACAGGGGTATATAAACCGTGTGCAGGCATTTTTCTAGAATGATGGCAGGTAAGTGCAGTTGGAGATAAAAAATGGACCTTGGGGAAGAGGCCAAACCTGAAGTAGGGGAGGGAAGAGAAAGAAGAGGAAGAGGAAGAAAGGGACAGAGGCTGAGAGCATCCTGAGAAGGACCTCTGGGGTCACTGGTCTTCCAAGGAGCCTTTGCCGATCTCTTCCCCCAGCCAGCCAAACAAGAAGGTCCCCTCCACCATTCTTGCCAGGCATGGGGAGAGGAGAGGTCAGTGTGACTGGGGAGGGTGATTTGTACCAACCTGTAGAAGCCCTAAACACTTCTTATTCCTCCAGGGCCACTGTGGCACACACTGAACCCTTTCTGATACCTGTTGTGTGCCCAGAACTGTTCTAGGTGCCCGTGGCAGAGGTTAACAGCCAGGAGGTAGCCCAAGAAAAGGCCCACATAGCCTGCCACACAGGCTGTTAAGAACATCAAAGTGTCATGGCAATTTAGTAAAAGATCACTTCTAACTTCAGCAAGGAGGGGCATTTGAATTGTGCATAGCCATAGAGGGAGTAGAGTACAGTGCTTTAGAACACGAGCCCTGATATTTACTGGCTATGTAACATGGGCAAGTTAAACTCTTTAAGCCTCATTTTCCCCATCTGTAAAATGGAAATAATAATAGTATAATGTACAGGTTGTTATGAGGACGAATTGAGACCTAAAAGCACTAAAGATGCCTTTTAAGTGTTAGTCAGCACAGAGCCTGACAAATAGTGAAAACTTGATAAATGCTGGGTGACATAATATTGGGGTGGATGGTAGAATGGACATACAAGATGGAAAGAATAGTGTAAGCAAGGGGTACAGGCAGAAAAGCGCAGGACCTGTTCTGTGAGCAGGACGTAGTCCTAGGGACTAAAGTGAAAGGAGTCCTATCTGGAAAGGAAGGTCAGGTCCTGCTTTCTTGCCTGCACACGGCTTTCTGGGCTTCCATGTAGGTGGTCTCCTGGGCTCCAAACCACTTACTGGGACTTGAAGAGAGGAGGAAGAAGGGGTGAGCAGGGACTCAGATGGTGAGTCTATGATGGGTGCTGCAAAGAGCACTGTAGTGCGAGTCCAGATACCTGGTTCCAGCCGGCCCCTGCCACTAGGGAATTGTATGCCTTTGAACAAGTCATTGTCCAGCTCTGGAAGGTGGCTGTCCCATGGACACTGGTAACCAACATCCACATCCGTCCTTTCATAGAACCTCACAACAAGCTGGGATGGGGATGGGGGCACAGGCAAGAAGCAGTTGTCTTCACCTGGAAAATGTGCTAATGAACTTGGACCCGTCTAGATCCCCCAAAGCTGTGAGGATGCCATGGGGACTGGGCGAGCACAGCCACCTGCTTAGCCATTGGATGCCAGTTATGGTTAGCACCTGTCCCGTTTTACAGATGAGTAAAATGAACTCAGGGAGGTGAAGAGCCTTGTCCCATGCTGCACAGCTGGTAAGTGGTTGAGAGGTAAGATTGCAAAACCGAATTCTCTCCTGCACACCCCCTCGACTTCTCCAAACACCCCAGATTCCTTGCAGCTCTCACACTTTAGGAGTGTGTCTAGACGGAAGCTCAGGCTGGGTCTGGATATCCTGCAGGGGGTTCCTAAAAAGGGGACGCTGGACCAAGAGTCCGGGCCACTGCGGGCGCCATGGGGAGGAGCCGCCCCGCAGGGTCGGGGCAGACAGGTGTTCCGCGGGGTCGGGACCCGCCCCGGTTGCACCCCCGGCCCCCTCCCCAGGCCCCCAGCTCCCTGTATGCAAATCGCTGCTTTGCATGGGCCCGGGGCCAGGCGCGGGGGCCCTGCCAGGGGGCGTGGCCGGCGGCCCCCGCCCCGCGCCGCGTGCTCACCTGGGGAGTGTGGCAATCCCGGCCGCGCCGAGTGCTGCCCGGGCCGCAGCGGCGGAGCGCGCGACGGCGGCGGCGACGGCTCGGCAGCGGCTCCCGCAGCGGCGGCGGCCGGGGCCGGGAGGAAGGAGACCCTGGCTTCCCAGGGGGCCCGGCTGGGGCAGACGCGCGGGACCTGGGGGGGCGCTGGCTTTGGCCCCGCCTGGGGCAGGATGGTGAATCTGGAGCCCATGCACACAGGTGAGGGGCGGAGGGAATGAGCTCTGACAGGTGTCTCTGAGCGCAGGAAGGGGCGAAGGACAGGGACACCGTTCTGGGAGAGGAGGGGGACTTTTTCTCCAGCGGCCAGGAGAGGGCGATGTGGATAGCGGGTCGTCCTGGGCGGGCATGGGTGTTTGGGGGACTAAAGGGACGCAGTCTGGTGTAAGAAACCTTGGAAAAGCATGAGGGTGAGGGCTGATGTGAGGGGCAGGGATTCTAAAACCCCTGATCCGGGGAGCAGCAGTTGTGCAGGACCTGGGTGTGCTGAACTGCTGTAGTCTCAGGAGGTTGCAGGAGATGGGTGGTTCACTCACTCAGCCAGGGGTGTGGAACTGGGAGTGCACAAGTGAGGAAAATACGTGTATCCACATGTTACGTGTTTGGTGTCCAGGCAAATGTGTGGAATGGAGGCGAAGTGGGCATTTATGTCGGGGGAGGGGGGCTTACCAGAAGCGGGTGGGGTGGGGCAATTACAGGTGGGGCACACCTGGGGCAGGTGCCATGCCATGTATTGATTAGGGCTGGTGCATGCACGCCACCTGTGTGTGAGAGGCGTGTCTGCCTGTCCCCATGTGTGTTGGGAGCGGTGGTGGAGCAGACCCCAGAGGTGGCATGTTCTGGGGACTGAAGATACCTGCACGTGTGTTCCAGGTGTGTCTGTACGTGTGTGGGGTGTGCCCACCCACATGCTCTGTGCCTCTCGGAGGTGCAGTAGGCTGAGCGCATGGTGGGCAGGTGCTCCCCTTCCTTCACTCCCACCAAAGAGGCCAGAGTTCCAACGGGAGCAAGACTCTTCAGAGAGATGGACCCCCGCAGTGGGTGGAAAGTTCTTTAAGACCAAGATCAGAGACTTCCTGGGGGTTTTCCACCTCCTTGTCTACTGGAGGCTCCTGCTCTGGGGGAAGTGGGAGGAGGTGGGACTGTTGGGGCCTGGCAGGGAAGCAGCCTAAGCCCTAGGGGCTTGGAGGATGTAGCAGAGAGCAGGAGGGGATGGGTTGAGGAGGGAGGGCCAAGCCTCCATGCATTCCCCTGGAGTGAGCCCCTGGCGGGTGCTTCTCAGAAACCCAGGCACCTCCTCCACCCCATTGTGTGGGCAGCAGGAGACTGAGCTAAACCCCAGGTGGGGTTTCTCCTGAGGGTGGGGTCTCCATCTACCTTGGGGTGGATTCCTGATTCCTCTCTCTGCATCTGCCTGCTGCCCCTCCCCAGCCTATCTCTTGAGTCTGTGTCCCCTCAGGGATGGCTAGGCCATCCGTGGTGGCTGGTTCCCCTTCAGTGGTACATCCAAAGGGTCTCCCAGTTTGGGACTTTCTGTGGAGTCTCTCTGACTGGGTCTCTGTTAAAGGGCTCTCTTTGCTGGGTCCTCTTGTTGGACTTTTCGGTTTGAGGTCATTTTTGTAGGGTCTTTTAGTGGGGGGCCCTGCTGTGGGGTCTGTGAGGGAGGGTCCCTCTTCCCTCGATAGAGTGTTTCAACATGGGCCCCTCTCTAGGGTCCCTTAGTCCAGGATGCTCTTTTCAGAAACTTAGTCTTTTTCAAGTCTTATTTTCCCCCCATAGTAATCCTATATCTTGCTGATTCTTGTTAAATAGCACTTCTCCTATGAGTTCCCGGTCCTGGGCCCTTCGGGACTCCTCAGTTGATTTGCTGGAACACTTCGGATGGGGGAAGGAGGCGGAATAGGCGCACACAAACTAGGACGCAGGCTGGCTCCCGGGTCCCCCTTTCAGAGGTCTCCACCTGCACTGCGTCCCCTGAGTCAGCCCCATCTTTCTGCTCTGATAACCTGGGTGCAGGCCATGATTCCGGTCTGCCTGGAGCCCCAGCACTTTGTACGTTATAGAGCATCGCTCAGCTCACACGGGAGCATGAAGATCTGAGCAAGTCACCAGACACGGGGACTCCCCAGCCAAGGAGGGGCTCCTCACTACCAGGCTACCGACAGGCAGAGGGGCAAACAAGAGTCAGCTGGCCAGGGAAGGAGAGAAGAGCCCAAGGAGAGCAGTAGGAAGCCAGCTGGAGGGGGGAACACCTGGTTTGCCCCAGGTTGTCTCTTTCTCTGCCCTTCCTCTCAGTCTGAGCTATGCCCCGCCAGGGTTAGGAAAGAAGGGTTGAGTCTCACAGACTGATGCCAGTCAGAGCTCAGGAATGCCATTGGTTTGCAAGGCTTGATTGTGAGAGGGAAAAGAAGAGATGAGAGAGTCTCCTCTAGGGGAGAGCTGGAGCCTTGGCTACCTCAGAAGTGGGACTGGTGGGTCCCTTGAAGTCCCTTGGTAGAAGTGCTCCCATCAGCAGGTATGTGAGGGAGGACCCAAGAGGGAGCTCCAGTCCCTTCCAGGACATGAAGATGAACACTAGGAGAGAGAGAGGGGTGGGGCCTCTGCTTTCCCAGAGTAGCAGGGACCCCAGAGGTCCAGGACACTGTGGATACTCAGCCTGCAGCCTGGGGGGAGTGCTGCCTCGTGGGCTTTCTCCCGGCAGATTGCAGACGTTTAGGGAGGGCTGCTCCTGGTCATGCCAAGGCCCAAGGAGGACAAGGCCAGCTTCAGGGTGTGATGGTGCCAAGTGAGGCAGATGAAGGTCTGCATCTGGTGTCTGGGCTCTTACACAGAGCAGCTGATCCTCCCCAGGGAAGGGAGTGATGGCAGGAAGCCTACTCTGTCGCTGGCTGAGATAAGAACACAGAGAAGCCCGGCCCCACCCCATACCTCTCTCACTCACCCCTGGCAAGTGCTGTCCGACAGGTGAAGGGTTACAGCGTCTTGGGGAGTTTCGGTGTTGGCCCATTTTTAGGCTGAGACCCAAGAGCCCGTCCCACCCATCAGTCTCAGCCTCCTACCCAACAGGAACAGGTTCTCGGTGTCTTAGCATCCTGTGGGGCTCAAGAAGTTTTACAGGTCATCTCACCCTGCCCCTCCATGTAGGCTCGAGTCCAACCCTAAAGTGTCTCCGTGTTGCTCCCGTAATGAGTACATCAAATACATAGATGTCGCGTGGCACAGCGTGGGGAACTTTGGCTCTTTCAAAAGTTATTTTTAGACATGATTGGGACTAAATTTCAAGCTATTTTAAAGGATGAATGAGATGACTTCTGGGCGTATTTAAAGATAATGTAGGAAATGGGTGTTGAAGGAGAGTTTGGGGTCCAGGCATAAAATCACAGTTTAGCTAAAGAGTTACCTTCTGAAATGTCAGGAGTTTAAAATGAGTTGACTCAGAGCCTGATCACCATCCCAACCTCACTGCCTCTTAACCTCTGTCCCATGGACACTTTTCCTATCGAGTCAGAATTTGGAGACTGCTAATGGCTTCCCAGGAAAAGGGCGAGTTATAATGGTGCTGAGACCAAAGCTACCCCTTACAATGGGGGAGGGGTTAAAGGAGGGGCATGCGAAGGGGGCAGGAGGGGAAGGGGACCAGCATCTAAGCCTAAGCGTCCATTTAATTAGTTCATTTATCAGGTGCTTACTCTGTGCCTGGAACTGTGCCAGGCAGTTTCCATTTAGTATTTCATTTAAACCTCGCAATAACCCTGGAAAGTATGTATCGTTATTCCCATTTTTTAGGTAAAACATTCACATTCAAATATGTAGCTAGGGTCCCCCAGCTAGTTAGCGATGGCACTTAGATTAAATCCTGGTTTGTCTGACGCCAAAACCCATTCTCTGGATTCCAGTGCTAGTGAAGCAGGTTAAAACCACCAAAGGGGAGAACTTCCTCCGCACCCTCCGGGCAGTCTCTGACGGAGGGGCTGGAGGGCTTTTCTCAGCCCCGTTGGAGAATCGCTGGGGTGCAGCATGAGCCGAGCAGGTCTGTGTTAGGCAATGCCTGGCTCCAGAGGTGGTACTTCTTAGGTGGGACGAAGGGGAGCCCATTTCTCCACAGGAGCAGAAGGCCAGCAGGGGCAGGGGCCCTTTGCAAATGTGTGCAGCTGGCCACACTAGTAAATTCAGCACATTCATGCACAGCAGACTATACAGAAAGTTTGAAACTGCAGCAGAAACGACTGAGGTTGGGGTCAAGAGATGCTTTTCTGAACGCAGTGCACTGGGTAGGGTGGCAGGATAGGGTTGCAGGGTCTCCCCTAGAGCTCTGTGACCACGTGGTGCAGTGTGGATGGTCTGTGGAAGGCTCCACGGAACTCCAAACATTTACAGAGTCTTCCTTCCATTTGGCTGGTCTCAAAAAATCCCTCAAACCACAGTGACTCCTAAGGTTGCTTTATACCCACCCCTACTTCTAAGTCTTTGGACTCCCCATCTCTGTCTTGCTTGGCGCTGCAGCCACTGTACCCTGGAGGAGTAAATCTCTGCTGGAGCCACACACATCATTGCCCTAAAATTTTTTTTAAAAAAGTTTTCTCCCTCTTTTCCTGGGCCAAAGGAGGTCCACCCGTTCCGGCATCCTGATCATCTCTACACCTCGGCGTCCAGGCTGCCAACTGCCTGATTACCTGATGCAAATTCAGACTGCCTGCTTGACTGCGATTGGCTGGGGAGCCAAGCATGCAAATTGGCTCACCAAGACTTTATCTGGTCTGAAAGAGTTAAAGTGCTGCCCCAGAGAAGGGGGGGTTTGTGAGGGGGGTCAACACGATTTGAATAAAATATTCTTCTGTCTTTAACACTTCAGTCTTCGGGTGATTTAATAAGGAGAGAAGCTGAGAGAGAGAGAGTTAGTTCAAAGTTGCCTCTTTCCTTCCCTGGGCTGACCCCAGAGGAGACTCAGAGGCCTTATAGGTGGTGGCAGCTGTCTGTTAAGGGTAAATGTTTAATTTATTGAAATGAAGCAAGGCAGAGAGGCCAGCCCAGCTGCACTTGGGGGCTGAGACTGGGGCCTGGGGTAGGGATTCTCTTTCTGTGGGGCACTGACCTGCTGCCATCCCTTTCTCACTGAGCAAGTTGAAGGAGTAGGAGAGAAGGTAAGGACCCCCCAAAGCACAGGATCTCCAAGGAGGGTGATACGGGAACTAGGGTTTGATCCCCAGCCAGAGAACTGACCTCTGAGAACCAGGCAGGGCCCGGGCAGGAACTGGGGAAGAAAGGTGAGAAGAGCAAGCCTTGGTTTAAGGGTCCTCTTGTCTTCCAGGACAGGCTTATTATCGGGCACAGAGCTGGGGAGGAGATGAGAGGGATCATTCTTATGCTAGTTTTTTAAAAAAATAAATTCCCAAACCCCAAAGGAAATGAGGGTTGGGAATGGTAGGTGTCTCCCCATCCCTCCCCTTGTTAAATTTTTACCAGCTGAGTCCTGGTGATAGAAGGGAGGGGCAATGAATGATGCAGAAGATGAGAGACCCTGCAGTGGCACTGGAGAAAGGGGGAAAGAAAGGCGAGGAGAGCAGCAAGCGCAGGAGGAGGGGATATGTGCCCCCACGCTTATGAATATTCTAATGGTTGTATGTTCGGGAATCAGGAATTTGAAAGTCTGATGGTTGTTGTAATTACACATTCATCTTTGCTGTTTAGTTAAAGCCACATATGTCATAGCAAGAAAAATTGTGACCTGTTATTAAAATCAGTTGTGTTTTCCCTGCAGATATCAAGATGAGTGGGGATGTAGCAGATTCCACGGATGCTCGCGGCACTCTCGGCCAGGTGGAGCCAGGTAAGGGTCTCCTCTTCTGGAAAATGGAACAGGAAAGCAGGGATGGGAGAGAGTTGTTGGAAACAATGTTGAACAATATGGTACCTCTTCTTGCTTGGTCTTTCAGCCAGTCAGACCCAAAAGCTGGGTGTTAGGAACTAAGGGAATTCCCTAGAGAAAATGGGCTATGACCCTGGAACATTCGAACAGTAGATATTGGTCTACACCAAAACAAAACCTCTGGAACTAGGCTAGGAAGGGGCCAGATCCTTAAAAACAAAACTAAAAATAAAGTTCAAGAGCAGCCGTGTTGCCAGCTTCTCTGGATTGACAGAGGCAGAGATTTCTTTAGTAGATGGGGACAAGGGTCTTTGAGCCCGAGACATCTCAACAGTCCTAGTCAAGGAACTAACCAAAGAGGACTGTGTGCAAAGGTTCCCCTTCCAAATAATGTGTGTGTGGGTGGTATGAAGGTTCAGAGAAGGCTTGGTGCCTGGAGATGACTTTGCTTTGTAAAGGAGAGAAAGGGGTTAGAAAAGAATTGAGAAGAAAGTTTCATAGCTCTTTATTTTGACCTCTATAGTTTAAGCCTTGCTTTGAAAGCTCCATATAATTAAAAAGAACTTAAAGAAAGATGAGTATAAATTGTAACACCACCAAATAACTTTAATAGCATCCCAACTAGACCTCAATTAGTCTTTCATCTGGATCATTAGAGACATAGAAATTAGAAGTGGAAGAGAATCGATGTCCCCCAGAGCTAAAATCTTTTTCAAGTCTTCCACAGCAGTCTAGTTCCATTCTTTTTTTTTTCTTTCTTTTCTTGAGGGTGTCACTCACTGAAACTTCGAACTCCTAGGCTCAACCAATCCTCTTGTCTCAGCCTCCCAAAGTGCTGGGATTATAGGTGTGAGCCACCACCTAGTTCCAGTCTTGAAGCCAAAACACTCAGGGGCAGGAACAAGATAATTGGGGGTCTTGGGAGGGGAGGTTTCTGCAGAATGCGTTTACCACAAATTGTTCTGCTTTCCAATTTAATATTAAAATACCATCTACTTGCACAGGTAGCAATATGCATAGAGCTACAGTCTATATTTTGCTTTGTGTGCACAGACAGCAGACTGGGGAGACTGTGGGCCAGTGACATCCTTGTTTCACTTGATTCATTAGCTGAGTATGTTTTATTAAGGGTCTGTGAAGGGGGGCACCTGTCCTTCCCAGCTGAGAAGAAAATTTCTTTGAATTTCAAAAACCTGAGCAAGGCTTTAAAATCAGTTCAGCTGGAGAGTGGAGTGATGAGTACAGTTCCCACACTGACATTCTTCCCTAGAGAAAAATCAGAGTCCAGGAGCCATAATCCAAAGAAGTTGGGTTGCCCTTTCTTGGAGTGGGCTGGAGCCAACTCTGTTCATTCACCTGGGCCCTATTGCCCCAGGTGTGTGGGGACATGGCCAAGAGAGTGTCCACACGGGCAAAAGACCACACTTAACCAGTTTGCACTAGTGCTCTGTTGTTAGTTACCATGACCAAGTCAGGGCAATAGTGCAGGGAGTGAAAGTGAGCTGCACGGAACACTACAAGGTGGGCCAGGAAAGGAAAGAGTTCAGATCTTGGCAGGGTTAGGAAGGTGACTGTGCTATAGACAGTCCAAGCGAATTCTGGCCTCCTATCTGGAGACTGTGGGAGCTACATATCAAGTAGGTTAAGGGAGAAAGGATCCAGACAGAAACTTGGATCTTTGAAATCTGTCACTCATGTAGGGTTACTACCAATTCATTATGTGGCCTTAGACTAGCCACTTAGCCTTCCTAGAAGGCAGGAACAGATGACCTTTGAAAAGTATAGATTTCTTTTTTGTTTTTGAGAGACAGTCTCACTCTGTTGCCTGGGCTAGAGTGCCTAGCTTACAGCAACCTCAAAGTCCTGGGCTCAGGGGATGCTCTTGTCTCAGCCTCCCAAGTAGCTGGGACTACAGGTGTGTGCTACCATGCCTAGCTAATTTTTTCTATTTTTAGTTTAGTAGAGATGGGTCTTGCTCTTGCTCAGGCTGGTCTTGAACTCCTGAGCTCAAGCGATCCTCCTGCCTCAGCCTCCCAGAGTGCTAGGATTACAGGCGTGAACCACCACGCCTGTTCGAAAAGTATAGATTTAGAATCAAACAGACCTGGGATAAAAGTCATAGCTCTCCTGCTTACTGGCTGTGTGACCTGATAATTTATTCTTGTCTCTTTTGTACAGGGGGAAATTTAATGCCCAACTTAGAGGGTAGGTTGAGAGTTACTCGAGAGATAATGTCTAAAGCCCTTAGCGTAGTGTTTGGCACGTGACAACTGTGATCGTCATTATCTCTAATGGCATCATTAGGATTCTGTGGTTCTGTAATCGTGTGGAGTGGCCATCACCTCTGGGCACTTCTGGGCCACAGGTAGCCAGGGAAGGCTCCCCTTCACTCAGGCCAGTTGGGTCATCCCCAGGTTGGTTCTGTCCCTTTGCCATTCAGGAAAGGATGCCATGCATGTGTGTCCCCCTGAGCTCCCAGGAGACAGTGCTATCTGGAACTTCCACACTGCCTGGCTCTCCACCACCACTAGATCTTTCACGTCGAGGCTCTGTGGCTGGCAGCATCGATACTTAGGTGATCCTCAAATTACTGCATGTTTTTAAGGGCAAGAAAAAAGAAGTAGCTAATTAAAGTAACCAAACTTCCTGGAAAGTCGTTCTGACTCATTTTTTACAGAGGAAAGCTTATTATGAGTCACAATGGTTACCAGCGTGGTTTAATGGCTTCCTTTGGATTTGTAAAAGACAGATTGGCCTTCCCAGCAGCACCTGCAGTAAGAGGCGGTTTGTCTCCAGGTTTTAAAGGAACTAGGAACAAAGGTGACTTAGAAAGCCCCAGCTCCCCAGAGTACACTCAGGGCTGTGTAAAATCCCCACGGGGCACGAGGGGGGGGCACTGGGAAAGGGAAGTGAGTGTCCCCATCCACACTAGCCCGGAATGCGAAGGAGGGAGGGCGCGAGTCAGGCCCAGACAGACCTCCTGGTTGCTGGAGACCCAGCCGGCAGCTCACTGTCCCTGGTCATGGCCAGTGAGGAAGCTACGACACAGAGAATAAACTGCCCAAGGCCTCAGAGTCCTTGTGGCTGCGCTAGGGACCAGGCAAGGCTCCGGGCCCTGTCCAGTGCTCTGTCCACACTCGCCCTCCCAGGACGAAAGCCAAACTCTTTCTAGATGTCTGAATTATCAGCTTTTCTGTCTTCTTTACCCGTTGTTACTTTTCGTCCACTCTTAAGGCCGACGACAATTTTTTTTCTCTTCTCAATTAAGCGGCGGATGAAAATACAGCCTTACCCACAGTTTAAACACCCCCAGGTCTGTAACGGACCGCCCCCACTTGCCAGTGTAGCTGACCTATGACTTCTGACCATGTCGGTCACGTGGCAGCCTCCATCACAGGGGACGAACAACAGAGCGCTCAGGAGGAATGAAGGGAAGATCAGCAGCATTTACAGAGGCCCCCTCCCGCAGCTTTTTCCACATTGCCTCATTCAATTCTTACAGTAAGCCTATGCGATAGCGACATTATTGTCCCCATTTCACTGATGAGGAAATGGTGGCTCAGAGTGAAAAACTAACTTGCCTCAAATCACACAGCGTAGTATAACCAGGAATCAAACTCAGGCCTGTCTAACTGTGTCAGGTTTTTATCTTGGGCCTGCCCCGAGCTCCCTGCATGTTACTGTGGCAAGTGTTCCCCCCACGGACCTTTGTTCTTCCTCCTCATAAAGGGAAGGTTGGACTAGATCATCTCTAGGGCTGAACTTTAAAGGATGTGCGCACAGCTCTGCTTTGCAGAAGTCTCTCCATCTGTTCCACATCCTGCAGTTTTGTGCAGGCTTCCTCAGCACTGAGCTCGCTCTCCCCCCGCCCTTCTGCCCTGGGCCCTCCCCGGTCCCTTTTCTTCCATTTCCCTTTCAGTCCTCTGTCCTCCAACACTCCAGCTGTCTTGCTCTGTCTGGGCTCCGATCCTCTTCTCTGACCTCACTGGTAGCCGCACACCCAGCGTCTAGGGGAGGACCACTTTGTGGCAGACCCTGGGCTCGGAAAGATGAAGAAAGAGTCCCTATCCTCAGGAGCTTTCCTTTTATGGGGCAAGTCCTGGTTTCGTGGATAACGGTGACAACTTGTGTCAGTAAAAGCACTCTCACTTTGTGCATTTGGCCTTCACAGCAACTCCGTCAGAGTAGGTGTTGTTATCCCACTTTGCAGATGAGGAAATCGAGGCTGGTGGTGATGAGAATGTTTACTGCTTTTCCCAAGGTCCCATACTTAGCAAACGATGGAACTAGGCCTGGGTCTTTCTAGTGACTTTCTTCCCAAAGATAGTGGTGGGGAGACTTGAGTCAATGTGGAGAACTAAGGACAGAGGACACAAGAGAGTGGCAGCATTGGGGAGATGCCAAAATTATGGAGGGTGACATAGAAAAACTGGGTGGGGGAGCCAGGTCCCCCATAGGTAGACCGATCTAGTCCCAGAAGCAACACCCTGTCTGGGGCCAAAACATGCCTGAGCAGAGAGGTCAGTGATTCTCCTAAGGTCCCAGAGAAAGAATGGGACCCTGCTGAGTCCCCAAGAAACAAGCTGAAAATTACAACCGAGGTGTGAGGTTCCAGGTAGGAACAGGCAGAAGGCTTTTAGAGATGAGTGTGGTTTTCAGTCCAAATATTAACAAAACTATTCTTTAACTGGTGGAGAGGACAGGAGAAATCTTGGAAGTACTTGATACTCTGTCTAAATGAGGCGCGTGTGTAAGCGCACACATGCACACCTACACATACCCCTCCCTCTTTGTGATTAAATGACAGAGCAGGTGTGAAAGCACTTTGGAAAGTGTACATGACCATATGCATACAATCCATCATGAGGCTGATAATTACTGCAAGCATTCAAGGGGCAAGGTGAAGGGATGTAGGACCAGTCAGCTTGTTTCCAGGACTTGAGTTTCCTGGTTGTACCAGAGGGAGGAGGGGGGGGTCACAGGAATGTAGCGAAGGGACAGGCTAGGTGATCTCTAGGGTCTGTGCCTCAATTCATACCTGCTCCATCCCTCACCTCCCTGGAAGAGAAGGATGAAACCATAGCCCTCCAGACATTGAGGGGGAACTGATAGGAATTCCTGAGGATATAAGGATTCAGAGAAGATAACTTACCCATGCCTTTCTCTTCCTTTGGAGACATTTCAAAACCATCCCTGGAAAATGAAAGAATCTACTGTTCTTAGAGAATTTTCCTCATCTATTTTCCATCTCTAAGAAAAGCCATCCCCTCAATTTCTCTTGGCTACCTATTCTTATAGGACACTGTCCTTAGTGCCTGGAAGTCCTTTCTTATCTCTGACCTAAGACCTTCGTGCTGCAGCATTAGCGCATTGCCTCTTGTTCTGGCCTTCTCAAACCTCCTCACATCCCACCTGTTTCTGCTTTCTGTGACAGGGGAATTAGAAGGCACCGATTCACCGCCCGGGCTCCAAACCTTGGCTCCATGTGCTAGAGATCTTGGGAGAGTGGCCGATGGTGCCAGGAATCGCCTGTCTGCCCCCAGCACCCAGAGCACCTTGGCTAATAAAGCAGGCACCACGGCGGCTCGTACCTGTCCCACGACTTACCACTACAGATGCTTTCTCATCTGCAGATTCCCAGAGTAGGCAGGGCAGGATCGTGCTGCTCGGATGGGCCGTGAGAAGCCAGGCCAGTCCTGCCTGATGCCGTCCTCTCTTTTTAAGGAAATGGCTCCCTTGGCCCCAGCTGCCACCTCTGCAGCCCCCAAAAGAACATGGGCTCCCTTTCTCTGCGACCTCAGAGGGTACAAAAGTAAGGAGCCTGGTGCAGAAGTCACCCGAGAGCCGTCTTTTACTGCCCAGAGTTCCCCTTAGTTTATCAGTGGTCCTTCCTTAAGGCACTGTTTCTTAACTGGTCTCGGGTGGAGGACCAGTGTCTTTATTTCATCTATCACGGATGGTACCAGGTCCTGTGCTTGACAGTACACAGCGTGTACCCACCAGGCACATTTAACGGTGCCCAATTCAACAGGAAGATCCTGCTGATGGAGTGCCTGGATATGCTGTTAGCATTTCTAAGTTCTTATGCTCACTGTTCGTACATACCTGGCCTCAAACCTTAACAAACAGCATATAGACCAGCCTTGGTTGTTGGACCTCACGTTGAGGTGTCCTACCTTAGAGGAGTTTGCATCACATATAAGAATGTCCCTTTCCTGGCAGGGCGTGGTGGCTCACACCTGTAATCCTAGCTCTCTGGGAGGCCGAGGCGGGAGGATCGCTTGAGCTCAGGATTTCGAGACCAGCCTGAGCAAGAGCGAGACCCCATCTCTACAAAAAAAATAGAGAAATTAGCCAGGCATGGTTGTGCATGCCTATAATCCGAGCTACTTGAGAGGCTGAGGCTGTAGGATCACTGGAGCCCAGGAGTTTGAGGTTGCAGTGAGCTATGATGAAGCCACAGCACTCTAGCCATAGTGACAGAGCGAGACAAAAAAAAAAAAAATGTCCCTTTCCTTTGACATCCTGTGAGCAGTGGATACATCTGACCCTGGGAACATCTTCTGTGACCTCCTTGGCATTCCTCTCACTCCTGCTCTGGAGATGGGGTGATAATGGGGTCCCCGCAGGAGTGGGAGGCGCCATCCTTTGCTGGCAGGGGGGGACGGTCCCCACACGCAGTGCAGCCTGGGAGACCGGCACTGAGCAGCGTCCGGAGACTCAGACTGCTGCGGCTTTCTGAGCCTCAGCCCCTCACTAAGGCACCCCAAACTGCAGGTTCCCCCATCCCCAGGCTGGGAGTAAACAATTTTGGTCTCTTGGGCCCACCCTCCTCCTCAGAAAACAATTAAGGCGATGAACACCTGATGTGGAAAAGTGCTGAACAAGTGGAAAAGGAATTTAAAAAGAAATGTGCAACCAAATTAGGATAAGTCTTAGGGGCTTGAAGAGCAGCCAGAACCCAGACAACTGAACCACAGTTACCGTCTGTCCCGCCCCGTGGTCACCCCAGTGCCAGCGGGACAAGGGGGGAGCCCACCCCCGGGGCCATCTCCCTCTCTGGTGGAGGTGGTTCTTTCCAGGCAGGCTCAGCAGGAGGGGCAGGGCAGTGGGAAGTTGGAGTTTGGGGCCAGCGTTTGCTGGTGGGCCTCCAGAAGGGCTTTTCTCCAGAAGGGCTTGTCTAGGGCAACCCGTCCCTAGGAGCTGTCAGGGAGGAGAAGTGGAAAGGGGGTGAGGAGGAGGCCCAGCTTGGCTTTCATCCCTACTCCCTACAGTCTTTGTTTTGGGGGAAGGGGCAGAGTCAGAAGGAAGCTTTAAAAGGAAGTTGCATGAGGTCATCCCGGCTGGGGCTACCTTCATCCTCATTGGAGCCTGAGGGTCTGGCAGGACAGCATAGGGCAGGGTTAGGGTATGACCAGAGCCCTCAAAAGTGGCCAAATTTCATTTCTAGGGGCTTTAGCCACCAACAGTTCAAAGTTCCCGCCTAGGTTCTTCGAGGACTGGTGGGCTCAAACTGGTGGGCGCTTGGTGTAACAGCAGGGGCCTGGGAGGCTCGGGAGGGCAGGCCTTGCTGCCAAGCCAGGACCATGGGAAACAGCTGCAGGCATCTCCTAAAAGCTCCAGTGCTGTTGTTGACTCAAAAAATAATAGGTGTTCATTTGCATGGCGTTTTACATACAGGCTCCATACAGCACCTTTCATCTCCTCTCCTGCCACTGGCACCACCAAAG
>VSMD01091152.1:0-13831 GCA_008750895.1 Mirza zaza | reverse complement strand
CTGGTTAGAGCTGGAACCCATACTACTAAGTGAAGTATCCCAAGAATGGAAAAATAAGCACCACATATACTCACCAGCAAACTGGTATTAACTGAGCAGCACCTAAGTGGACACATAGGTACTATAGTAATAGGGTATTGGGCAGGGGGGAGGGGAGATGTGCACCATCTAGGGGATGGTCATGCTGGAAACTCAGACTTGTGGGGGGAGGGGGGAAAGGGCATTTATTGAAACCTGTAAATCTGTACCCTTAAAATCTTAAAATCTTTAAAACCTTAAAACCTTAAAATCTGTACCCCCATAATATGCCGAAATAAAAAAAAAAAAAAAAGAAAGAAAGAAAGAAAAAAAAAATTGAAAAATCAGCCAGGCATGGTGGCATGCACCTGTAGTCCTAGCTACTCAAGAGGCTGAGGATTTACTTGAGCCCATGAGTTCAAGGGTGCAGTGAGCATTGACTGAGTCGCTACACTCTAGCCTGCGAAACAGAGTGAGACCTTGTCTCACCAAAAAAAAAAAAAAAAAGGAAAAACTAGGACTTAAGCCAAGACTGATGACAGGAATTGGATTTTATGGAAATCTGCATCAATAACAAAAGAATTAACACCCACCATAGAGCAAAAAAAACAAAAAAAATAAAAAATAAATAAAAAAAATAACAAAAGAATGAGAGAACTGGAAATAGTAACAGTGTGGAAAAATACAAAAGATTTCTTATTATTTAAATCTCTTTAAACAATCAACAGTTTTTAACAAAATTAGCTACTATGTAGTGCTTAGTTTACAATATATGTAGAATAAAATATAAGAAAACAATAACACAAAGGCCAAGAGGGGTGTAATGGAAGTATATTATTGTAAGATTATTATACTATATATACATAAGATCAAGATGGTAACTATAATGTTACAGCAATCACTAAAACAAAAAGTTATAGCTAATATGCAAAGCAAAGGAGATAAAATGGAACCATAAAAAACATTCAATCCAAAAGAAATGGGGAAAAAAATTTAAAAATGGGTAAAAGAACAATTAAGTGAGACTGTGAGACAAACTGATGAGACAAATAGAAAACAAATCATAACATTAGGCACATTAAACGTAATCTAAGCACCCCAATTAAAAGGCAGAGATTGTCAGATTAGGAAAAAAGGACAAGCTAACTATATGGTGTCTATAAAAAATGCACTTTAAATATATGACACAAATAGGTTAAAAGTAAAAAGGATGGGAAAAATACACCATGCTGACTTTAGTCAAAAGGACTAATGGCCATCTCAGACAAAGTAGATTTCAGATCAAAGAATATTACCAAAGATAAAGAAAGTCATTTCATGGTTATAAAAGGGTCACTTTACCAAGACAACATAATGATCCTGAACATATATATACCTTTAACAGAGTTTCAAAAATACAGGAAGCAAAAACTGATAAATTACACAGTGAAACCGACACATCTACAATTATTGTCAGAGACTTCAATATCTCTCTCAATAATTGACAGAACAAGTAGATACAAAATCAGGAAGGCTACATTAGGGTTAAATAATGCTATCAATATATTTGGCCTGAATGACATTTATCGAATACTCCAAACAAAAAGGCAGAACATGCTTTCTTCTCAAGTATACACGGAACATTTACCAAGACAGACCATAACAGGCCATAAATCAACTCTCAATAAATTAAATTCAAGGCATGAAAAGTATGCTGTCTGACAACAATGGAAGAAAATTAGAAGTCAATAATCAAAAAATATCTGAAAAATCCACAAATATTTGGACACTAAATAACATACTGCTAAATAACCCATGGGCCAAAGAATCCAAAATGAAAATCAAAAACTACATTGAATGGAATGAAAATAAAAATATATCAAAATTTCTGGGATCTCACTAAGGCATTACTTACGAGGTGACTAATAACCTGTAATCCTAGCACTCTGGGAGGCTGAGGCGGGAGGATCGCTCAAGGTCAGGAGTTTGAAACCAGCCTGAGCAAGAGGGAGACCCTGTCTCTACTAAAAATAGAAAGAAAGTAATTGACCAATTAAAACAATGTATAAAAAATTAGCGGGGCATAGTGGCGCATGCCTGTAGTCCCAGCTACTTGGGAGGCTGAGGCAGAAGGATTGCTTGAGCCCAGGAGTTTGAGGTTGCTGTGAGCTAGACTGATGCCACAGCACTCTAGCCTGGGCAAGAGAGTGAGACTCTGTTTCAAAAACAACAACCAAAAAGAAGGTAACTAATAGTAGACACAACATGAAAAAACCGATTCAAGATAGATCATACATTTAAATATATTATAAAACCTAAAACTATAAAACATCTAGAGGAACATATAGCAGAAAATATTTGTGACTGGATTGGGCTAAGATTTCTTAGATACAACACCAAAAGCATACTGGAAAAAATTTTGGGTAAATTCAACTTTACGAAAATTAAAAGTTATTTCGGTTTTCCTAAGAAAGTAAAAGCACAAGCTATAGATGGGGAGAAAATATTTGCAAATCACATATCCAATAATATTCAGAATATATAAAGAACTCTCAAAATTGAATACAAGGAGATCAACTCAATTAAAAAGTATACAAGATCATCTGAACCAGCTTTTCACCAAGGAAATACAAACTGTACAAGTACTCAACATCATTAGTCATCAGGGAAAAACAAATTCAAACCACATTAAGATATTAAGATATCACTACACACATACTAGGATAGCTATTAATACAATTAAAAAGACTGACCATGTTGAATGTTGGTAATAACATGGATCAATCAGAACTCTGCTCTACATTTGCTGAAGAGAATGTAAAATGTTACTACAATTACGCTAAAGAAGTTTTACAGTTTCTTTAAAAGTTAAACATACATCCACCATATTACCCATCTGTTTTACTTCTAGAGAAGTTGAAAGTATCCATTTATGAAAATATTTGTATACAAAATATTCACAGTGATCTTATTTGTAATAGCAAAACAATGGAAACAACCCAAATGCCTATCAATGAGTGAATGGCTAAACAAATTATGGTATAGCAATAAAACAGGAATGAATTTTGTCATATGCAACACAGATAAAATTCAAAATAATTTTGTTGAGTAAAGGAAAACAGAACACAAATTGTATATATAAATTCTAGATAATGCAAACTAATTTTTTATGAAGAAGAAAAAACTAATAAATTAGTGGTTGCTTGGGGACAGAGAGGGAAGGGATTACCAAGGGGCAGAAGAAGACTTTTGAGGGTGATGGATATGTTCATTATCTCCACTGTGGTGACAGTCTCTTAAGTGTATTTGTATGGCAAGACTTACCAAATTATATACTTTATACATGTTCGGTTTGTTGCATATCAATTAATATATCTCATTTAAGTTTACTGAAGAGAGAATGAAAAGACAAATCACAGTTTGTGCAAAAATATCTGCAAACCATACATCTTTTTTTTTTTTTTTTTTAGAGACAGGGTCTCACTCTGTTACCCCCACTGGGGTACAGTGGTATGAGCACAGTTCACTACAACCTCAAACTCCTGAGCTCCAGTGATTCTCCTGCCTCAGCCTCCTGAGTAACTGGGACTATAGGCATGTACTACTATGCCTAATTAATTTTTTAAATTTTTTAAAGAGACAAGGTCTCGCTACCTCACCCAGGCTGGTCTTGAACTACTACTGGCCTCAAGCAATCCTCCCGCCTTGGCCTCTCAAAGTGCTGAGATTACAAGCATGAGCCACCCGTACCAGCCATGCAAGTCACATATCTGATGAAGGACTTATATTCAGAATAAAGAACTCACAAAATTCAATAATACGAAAATAATCCAATATACAAATGGTTAGAAGACATGAACAGATACTTCATCAAAGAAGATACACAAATAGGAAAAAAAAAATGCTACATCATTAGTCATTTAGGGAAATGCAAACTCAAGGAACAGTGAGATATTACTACACATCTTTTAGAATGGCTAAAATTAAAAAAACAAACTAACCATATTAAGTGCCAGCAAGGTTAAGGTACAACTGGAACACTCTTACATTGCTGACAGGAACGCAAAATGGTTCAGCCATTCTCAAAAAGTTTTAGCAGTTTCTCATACAGTTAAATAAATATTATGGTATGACCAAGCAATTTCACTCCTCAGTATTCACCCAAATGAAGTGAAAATTTCTTTTCACACACAAACTTATATGCAAAAGTTTACAGTGTTTCTAATTACCAAAACCTGGAAACACAAACTGTCCCTCAACTAGAAAATAAAGAATCTGCAATATATCAATACAGTGGAAAACTACTTGACAGTAAAATGGAATGAACTTTGACACATTTGAGTGCAAGATATACAAGCACACAGGAAATAGCTCTTAAGTTTTCATTTCTATTTATAATTTTTTATAAATAACAGATACTCCGGGCCGGGCACGGTGGCTCACACCTGTAATCCTAGCTCTCTGGGAGGCCGAGACGGGCAGATTGCTCGAGGTCAGGAGTTCGAAACCAGCCTGAGCAAGAGTGAGACCTCGTCTCTACTATAAACAGAAAGAAATTAATTGGCCAACTACTATATATAGAAAAAATTAGCTGGGCATGGTGGCGCATGCCTGTAGTCCCAGCTACTTGGGAGGCTGAGGCAGGAGGATTGCTTGAACCCAGGAGATTGAGGTTGCTGTGAGCTAGGCTGATGCCACGGCACTCACTCTAGCCTGGGCAACAAAGTGAGACTTTGTCTCAAAAAAATAAAAAATAAAAAAATAACAGATACTCCGAAAATTAAATGGTTCTGTTTAATCATCCTAAATACAATCCCAAAACCAAAAATCAAAAAATATAATAAGCCAAAAAAAAAAAAAAACAACATGAACTATGTAAAACTGACAAATTCTCTAGGTCTCTGTTCCCTCAAAAGTAACAATCTCTAAATTTCCTCCTTCAATTATTTTCCTATTCTACAGGCAAAACATTTTATGACTTTAATGGAATTTACTAATTTTTATCTTAAAGAGACAGTAGTAATACACAATGCTCATTATTAAGTTAAAACTTCTCATTGGAGAAATCATCCTGGTGTTATCCCAACATTACATACAAAAAACACTTAGCTCAGTACCCAGGACTGTGAGTATACATGTCCTGGGTACTGTACATGTATACCAACAGTCCTGGGTACTCTATAACAGCTATTATTTACTGAGTGCTTACTGTGTAGTAAGTTATAGATCACAATACTTTAAAGGTCAGTTACAATTCTACCATAAAAAGTTTGCAAACTATACCATAACCAGTGAGGAAAGAGACATAAATTGTTAAAGATACATTGTTTCCTTGTACCTTCAAAAGAGTACTCCAAGATGTTCTGAGAACTTGAACGAAATTTAATAATCATTTACAGCTACTACCTATAGAAGTTAAGAGATGGGTTTTGATTTCTGAAAAGGTAAAAGACTAGCACCACCTGCTGGTTGTTGTCTCTTTCCTATAAATCCTACGCTAGAGATGATGCTAAGGTTACATAGCTGATCTCAGAAACCAGTTCAACAACTCTTGAAGACACAGATAATGGCAGGGCATATTCAGGAAATCACAGAGCATATCAAAGCCAGAGTCCACTTACTGATGGGAAGAATAAACTGGGGTTAGGAATTCTGGTTTGTGTGCCCTTTTATTAGGCTAGATTTTCTTATTCAGATTATTGCCTATGTTACCACTACCACCTTAGTGTAGAAATCAGCAGTGACAAATATCAAGACTAAAACAAAAGAGATGAAGGTACCCTACTGGTATAAGCAGTAACTACAGAGAGGTGTCCCTAAAAAACAGGAGCCACAAGTGGGCAAAATGCCAAGTATAGTTGAGCTCAATGTATAGATTATAAAAGATTAACAAATGGTAAAAAAGTAAAGAGACATTTGAGAAGCATTAATATGGAGAAGGCAAACAAACACACACACACAAGAAAAAAATCTAATCAAAGAAAAAGCAGAACTAGTCAAAAAAAGAATTTTAAACAGTCATAATAAATAACCTTAGTGAGACAAGAGAAAATTTTAGAAATGTATAGCAAGAGTAAGCAATTAAGTGGAGATGTTGCTGTAAAATGTATATATATAATCATTGAAATAAAAGATTTTTAAATGGTTTTAATAATAAAATGAATAGAGCTGAAGAACAATTTAGTAATGTTTAAGACTGAATTCAGGAAATGTCCCAAAGAGCCTCAAAAAGAGATAAAAAGATGAATATAAGAGCAAGTTAAACTAATAAGGGGAAAGTAATGTAAGTGTCAATATCCACCTAAAAGGAATTCCATAAGCAAAAAAAGAAGAAAGAGGAAGAATTTGAAAAATAATGACCAAAAATGCCACAGAATTTAATATATGATCTTATATTGAAATGGCATAGAGTGTTAAGAAGAAAAGATAAGAAAAAATCCCATACTTAAACATATTAGAGTGAAATTTAAGATTTTCAAAGACAAAATTTTAAAAGCTTCTAGCAAGAGGATTAGGGGAAAGATCACCTACAAGAGAGCAAGATCAAATTGATATCAGACATCTGAAGAGCAACACCATGACAGCTAGAGGACAACGAAACCTTACCCTCAAAATACTGACCAGGGCAGCAGGGGTGGTGGAGGGGGTGGGTAACTTATGCTTAGGATTTTATATCAAGGTAACTTATCACTTTAATGTGAGTGGTACATATATTTATACCCATATAATATCTCAAAGTTTACCACAAAAAGATCCTATTCAAAGAACCTATGAAGCATGTAATGTAACAAAAGGATGAATGAGTCCAGAAAAAAATAAAATATGTGAGGGAAAATTTTAGAAGATTTACTGTTATCTTAAAATAATTACATTCATAAGAATAATGAAAACATCTCATCACCCTATTCCAAGAAAGTAGAGTAGGGAGGGGAGAGTATGCTAAGGTTCTTGGAATTTATTGGGCAGGGAAGGAGTAACACACAGAAATTAAACTTAGACCCTGAAAGGATACGATATAAAATGGCAGAGCTAAGTTCTAATAACAATAATCACATTAAATATAAATGGGTTAAACTCAGAAGATACATTCTTAGATTAAATGTAAAATCAAGAGTCAGCAAAACTGGGGGATAAAGGGACAAAAAAGGTAAATTAAAAATATGAACCATAGCACTCTGGGAGGCCAAGGCGGGTGGATTGCTTAAGGTCAGGAGTTTAAAAACAGCCTGAGCTGGCCAGGCGCGGTGGCTCAAGCCTGTAATCCTAGCTCTCTGGGAGGCCGAGGTGGGTGGATCATTTGAGCTCAGGAGTTCGAGACCAGCCTGAGCAAGAGTGAGACCCCATCTCTACTATAAATACAAAGAAATTAATTGGCCAACTAATATGTATAGAAAAAATTAGCCGGGCATGGTAGCACATGCCTGTAGTCCCAGCTACTTGGGAGGCTGAGGCAGCAGGATTACTTGAGCCCAGGAGATTGAGGTTGCTGTGAGCTAGGCTGACGCCACGGCACTCACTCTAGCCTGGGCAATAAAGTGAGACTCTGAGGCCGGGCGCGGTGGCTCAAGCCTGTAATCCTAGCACTCTGGGAGGCCGAGGCGGGTGGATTACTCAAGGTCGGGAGTTCAAAACCAGCCTGAGCGAGACCCCGTCTCTACTAAAAATAGAAAGAAATTAATTGACCAACTAAAAATATATACACAAAAAATTAGCCGAGCATGGTGGCGCATGCCTGTAGTCCCAGCTACTCGGGAGGCTGAGACAGTAGGATTGCTTGAGCCCAGGAGNAAAAAAAAAAAAAAAAAAAAAAAAAAGTGAGACTCTGTCTCAAAAAAATAATAATAATAAATAAAAAAAAAAAAAACAGCCTGAGCAAGAGCAAGACCTCGTCTCTACTATAAATAGAAAGAAATTAATTGGCCAACTAACATATACAGAAAAAATTAGCCGGGCATGGTGGCGCATGCCTGTAGTCCCAGCTACTCGGGAGGCTGAGGCAGCAGGATTGCTTGAGCCCAGGAGTTTGAGGTTGCTGTGAGCTAGGCTGACGCCATGGTACTCACTCCAGCCTGGGCAACAAAGTGAGACTCTGTCGCAAAAAAAAAAAAAACATATGAACCAAAAGCAAGTCACTATAATATCAAAAGAATTAAAATTCAAAAGGAGGAACAATAAGAGACAAATATAGATATTACATACTGTTAAAAAGATAAAGAATACACACACACAGCTTCAATGTATATAAGCTACAACTAAAAATTTTGATGCAAAAGCAACAAATCAACAATTCTAACTGGAGGTTTTTTGTTTTATTTGTTGGGGTTTTTTTGTTTTTGTTTTTTGTAGAGATAGCGTCTCCATATGTTGCCCAGGCTTGTCTTCAACTCCTGGCCTCGAGCAATCCTCCTACCTTGGCCTCCCAAACTGATGGGATTATAGGCATGTTCCACAGCACCTAGCCTCTAATTGGAAATTTTTAAACATGACTGGAAAATGACAATAAAAAAGAACAAAAAATTGAAAAATGCTACCTTGAAAACCTAACATATGACATACATGACATCACAACACAGAATTTCTTTTTGAGCTTAAACAGAACATTCATAAAAATTGACCATAAAATAAGCCATAAAAGACACCTCCACCTCAATTCATACCCCCCAATCAACAAAATACAAACTGTGTTCACAAGGTATACAACAATTAAAATTAAAATCAATAACCAAAAGAGAATTTTAAAAATCTTATATCTGGGAATTAACCTGTGGATT
The DNA here is from genome assembly GCA_008750895.1 of Mirza zaza. Classification (NCBI taxonomy): domain Eukaryota; kingdom Metazoa; phylum Chordata; class Mammalia; order Primates; family Cheirogaleidae; genus Mirza; species Mirza zaza. The sequence continues at coordinate 5,063 of VSMD01091152.1, read as the reverse complement.
AAAGAGGAAATCCTACGTATAATACTTAGAGCTAAATGACAAAGAAATTCTACATCAAAATGTGTGAAATCTAGTTAAGGCCTAAAGAGAAATTTATCTGAAAACATTTATATCAGAAAATAGGAATCATTAAAAAAAAATTTAAGATTCCGTCAAATAATATATACATGGAAAGTGCTTGTTAAACTAAAAACTTACCAAGTGAAAAGTATTATTATAAAATGCAGTTAAAATTATTTTCTAAATTTAATTGTTTTAGTTGGACCTCAGTATAAAAATTATTACAGTAGGCCGGGTGCAGTGGCTCACGCATGTAATCCTAGCACTCTGGGAAGCTGAGGAGGGCAGATCGCTCAAGGTCAGGAGTTCAAAAAATTATTACAGTAAATAGAATTCATTCATGCACAGTTGTTTACATTACAAAAATATGGTTTTTACAAAAAAATGAATGGACATACCTAAATATATACATTTTCCTCTATTTAAATAACATATATACACCATTTATCTTTACAATTTTAAAACTTAAGAATTTAATTTAGAAGCAAGACCTAAAATCTCCCAGGTCATACTAAAATTGGAATTGCAATTTAAGTGGGCCACTACATTAAGTCATTATTTTTTTTCCATTCGTGGAAAACAACTGTAATCAAAAGTACTCATTTTAATAACTACTTGATTTTACTTATTATTACATCTATTTTTGATAAACAATCTGTATATCAAGTATCTGTATATCAAATTATATTTAATTATATTCCTATATAAGCATATATACATATATATCTTTAATTTAACAACTCAATAAACACTCAGACACCTTGGGGAACTGAATGCTTCATATACTGTAAATTCTTAAACCTATAAGTTACTCATTTACAGAGAATCAGAATACAATATACTTAACAAATGAACTTCTACCAAGCACAATCTATTCTTCTTGAGAAACTCAGAAAACACTTCAGCACTTGGAAAAGCATCTCAGAATAATGAATCACGGAGACTGCTAACTATCTACACATTCACATAGTCTCTCTATAAATACCATGTAAAATGTATATACATACACATGTGTGTGTGTCGTTCTCTTCTTTTATCACAAAGTAAGTTTCAGCAGGTCATATCTATATGTGGTTTTGGGGGGCATCATTTACGGCTTATTACATAATCAATTTTCATGAATGTTCTGTGAAATCTCAAAGACTAAATTTCCCAGCCTCCCTTGTATGACAAGGCTCTGAACAACGGAATGTGAATGGAAAAGGCATGTACAACTTTCAGGTTGTGCCCTTAAAAGACAAAGAGCTCCTCTTTTCTCTTTTTACTTTGTCCTGCTAGCTGGCTGAAGAATGTGGTGGCAGTCATATCATAGGATGGAAACCATGTATAGAGGATAGGAAAGAATAAGTCCCAATGGTTCCACAAACCTACATTATCAGTCCTAGATTGTTTATGTTTTAACTGTTATAAGAGAGAAACAAATTTTTGCTGTATTTAAGCCATTGTTATTTAATGTTTGTAACAGCAAAACATTATCCTAATAGTTTGAAACACCAACTGTTATCTTGTAGAGGATCAGCAAGTCTATGAAGTTGGACTAAATCCACTGTGACATAATGAAATGTCCTCAATGTTTGTTTTCCATATTAATAATTTCCTAATATATGCCCAATTATTTATCTTTTAAATTCTTCTCAAGAAAGTAACAGGTACTATGTTCAGAGGTAGTGTAAGCTTCCTGCTTATTTCCAGAAAAACAAAACTTTACGTTGTCTTGAAGAATTGCTATGTCTCTGGAGATACAGTTCTTCATAAAAAATTGATAAATGACAATTCATCTTTGTGATCTTTGCATATACACTTAAAGGAATATATTAGAAAAATATTAGAGAGCTAATGGGTAATTAAAGCAATCACCTGGCTATTCCACCAGTTTAAGACTAAAAGAATTTAACAATGTACAGGTCTAAATGAAATGCATTCTCAAACTGCATTCCTATGACAAAAATAGAAAGAATTTGCACTTAAATGTAGAAACTGAATTCTAACAACTCTCCATACTAAATATTTGCTAATTCACTAATCAGGGTTCATAATCTTCAAACTTCAAAAGACTTCTCTCTAGGACCTAAGTTTTACTCTCCTGGTGTGTTTAAATCAAATCTGTTAAAATTTGATTTTCCTTTTTTTTCTGTCAAGCTATCTAAGATCATGATCAATCAATCATGTTAGCCATGCATCCCAGAACTGAAAGGGCAATGGGCTTTCACATCTATCTCAGTAAATTAAGCATTTTTCAAAACTATTCAAATTGGGTCCACTTTATTTAGCAAGTTCGTTTGCTAATAGCAGCATTTCTTAAAAAAAAAGTTCACGATTACTCTGTGAGTGGGTATGTATGCTTGGGGCTGGTGAGGTTAGGAATGGGAAAAGATGGGACAATGTAAGGTCAAATCTGTTTAGGAAATTCTGTGGACAGTCACAAAAAAAAAAACCCAAAAAACCCCCACAAACTTCACATCTTCACTATATATAGAATAAACTTCAAATACCTTGATCTGATTTTAAAAATCCTCCATTCTAATACCAATCTTTGTTCCTGGTCTTACATTCCACCAATCACATGCACAAAGCCTCTGCGGCAGAAGAGCTCCTTTATACAACTAAAATAAATTATGCATACCATCATTTCCCCCCTTCCTCATATTATGCCATTAAATATGAAATGTCCAATTTCGAATCTAAGTGTACTTTATTACATCTCAAACAAGAAGCAGTACAAGTAATCAAAGTATGTGCCTAAACTACTGACATACTTTTGTCATCTTAACCATAGTTTGTTTATGCCAGCAGCAGCAGAAGAAGAAGCCTGGACAGAGAGTAGCAATGAAATAGTCAAAGTTGAAAGTCATTTTCCACACCTGGTTGAGAACTGAGTATTTTTCCTTGCAAAAAGTGGTCCAAAGCCTGAAAGAAGTAGTCGTCAGTTGGTACAAGGTCTGCATATGGTAGATGACAGATAGTTTCCAAGTCCAGCCTCTGTAGTTTGAGCAGTATTGTTTGTGCAACACATGGTCGAGCCTTGTCTTGCAAGAGGAATGGCCTGTCTCTATTGACCAATCCCTGGCTGCTTAACTGCAAGCTTCATCATCATTTCATACAATTAGGTATAGTAGACATCCGCTGTAATTGACTGACCAGGTTTCACCAAGCTGTAGTGGATAATACCAGTGCTAGACCACTAACAGACACCATTAGCTGTTTTTGATGAATATTTGGTTTTGGACTGTGTTTCGGCACTTCATCGTTATCCAACCACTGTGCCGAATGCTTGCGACTGTGAAAAAGAATCCATGTTTCATCACATGTAACAATATGGTATAGAAATGGTTCGCCTTTATGTCATGACAGCACAAAAAGGCAAGCTGCAAAATGATTTCTCTTCTGACACTCGTTTAATTAATGCAGTACCCCCTATCCAGCTTCTTTACCTTGCTGATTTGTTTCAACTGGTCCAATACTGTTGGACAGTAATGTCAAACCTTGCTGCTAATTCACGCATAAGCTCACATAGATTCACTTCCACTACAGCTTTCAGCTCATCATTATCCACCTTGGTCTCAGGTCACCCACGTGGCTCATTTTCAAGATTAAAGTCACCAGAATTAAATTTCTCAAACCATAGACTGACTGTGAGTTCCTTAGCCACATCCTTCCCAAACACTTCGTTGATATTTCCATCTGTCTGTGCTGCACTGGTTCCATGATGAAACTCATATACGAAAATAACACGGATTTTTGACTTATCCATGGATTCACAAAAATTGCTCCAAAAACTTTAAAAGATAAACACAAGCCAAAACACGTGTTTGGCAAGACTGAAGATATACCTTCATAATAAAAATAAAACTAGAAGTGTCAAAGCAAAATGTCAGAGATATTGTCAAACTTAGCACTTAAAGAAATCAAACATTTCATACTTAATAACCTAGTATCTAAAAAAAAAAAAGTCCTCCATCTTCCTTTTTTTCCCTGTATGTATCCAACCATTTTCAATGCCAAGCTCAAGGTTTTTTCCATAGGATCCTCTCTACCCTCAGATAGAAATCAGATAAAAGTGATATCCTTGTTTTCTTACTTCTGATTATCCTTTCAAGCATTCATTCATTGATTCCATTATACACATGTTAGGTAATTTCTATGCACTAATCAGTGTTGTGTTATGATGTTGGGGGCTACAAAAATACACAAAACTAAGTCCCTACCTCCTTGAACTCACAGTGCAACAGAGGAAATAGACAAGAAAAAAGCTGTTATAGCAGTGTCTACAATAGAGGTATAAATAGGGGGAAAAGTGAGATTATAAAGAAGGATCACTTCAAGCTGCTTGGTGAGATAAGAAAAGGCTTTTTAGAAAAGGTGACATTTGTGTTAAGTTTCAAAGACAGGTAGGAGTATGTCAGGCAAAGAAGTAGGGAAAGAAATTCCAGGCAAAGAAAACAGCACATGCAAAGCCAGGAAGGTGAGAAAAACTTGGCATGTTTGGAGAACTAAAAATAGATGAGCATGGCTGGAGTTCAGAGTATATTAACTAATTGTACCAACACTTACTGTCCATTCACCAAGACTTAAAACAGATGAAAAAAACAGAGTATGTGTCCTCAAAAAGTGTGCAAGGTTATGGTAGGAGATGAGAAAGGAAAAGTAATGAAGGACCTTGTTTGCCTTCCTAAGAAATCTGGACTTTTTTCTTCAGCAATAGAGAGCCACTGAAGAAATTTAAGCACTTACCTGCCTCACTCGGCCCATATATTAATATTTTTACTATTAATAGTTGTAACACTATTAATTAATATTAATTAATACTGCTACTATTAATTATGCTTTCAAGGAAATAGGATGGTTCTAAAAGATAAAAAAATTTTGTTTTTAAAAACTAAGCTAGACTTTATTTAAATGAATATTATTCTTTTCCAAGTAATCACTGTTAAATTATAAATTTATTTCAATGATACTGTTATTAGTTAAAAATAACGTTTTTAGTAGTTGCTTTAGAAGTGACT
>VSMD01091149.1:0-23070 GCA_008750895.1 Mirza zaza | reverse complement strand
GCCCAGGCTAGAGTGAGTGCCATGGCGTCAGCCTAGCTCACAGCAACCTCAAACTCCTGGGCTCAAGCAATCCTGCTGCCTCAGCCTCCCAAGTAGCTGGGACTACAGGCATGTGCCACCATGCCCAGCTAATTTTTTTTTTCTATATATATTTTAGTTGGCCAATTAATTTCTTTCTATTTATAGTAGAGATGGGGTCTCGCTCTTGCTCAGGCTGGTCTCGAACTCCTGAGCTCAAACGATCCGCCCACCTCGGCCTACCAGAGAGCTAGGATTACAGGCTTGAGCCACCGCGCCTGGCCATATTGTATTTTCTCATTGTGGTTTTAATTTGGCTTGCATTTCCCTAATAACTGATGTTTAGCATCTTTTCATGTGCTTATTTTGAGCTATGTATTTTTGAATACTTCATTCGTAATAGAGCCAACCCTAAGTCTGGGCAAAGGAAGAGTGTTACAAGACAGGTGCCATGAAAGAATCTCATTCACCAGTTGGCTGTGAAGTTCTTCTCAATTAACTTGAAATTCCCAAACCCAGGGGATAAAGTTATTCTGTTAAGAGAACCAATTCAGGAACTAATACTGAGCAATTCTTTTAAAAGATGTTTTGAGTTAAAATACCTATATTATCTGTAAATGAAAGAGCAGCCCTGGATATGTCCCCTGCTCCCCCATTTTCTTCTATTAAAGCAGACTGTTTTCTAGATTAGCTAAAGGTTATTTCAGAAAGCATAGAAATTGCTTTGAGGGAATGGCAGAGTGGCTGTGGTCATTAGAGGAGTTGGAGAGGAGGGAATAGGGGATAAAGAATTGCAGAAGACATTTGAAATGGCATACCAGTTAGGACACCCAGTCTGGTAAACCCTGGTCAGAGTATATATAGTCATCCCTCGGTATCTGAACAGGATCGGTTCCAGAACCACTCCCACACCTCAGGTACCAAAATATAAGGATGCTCAAGTCCTTTATATAAAATGGTGTAGTATTTGCATGTAACCTGTGCACATCCTCCTGCATACTTTTTTTTTTTTTTTTTGAGAGGGAGTCTTGCTCTGTTGCCTGGGCTAGAGTGCCCTGGTGTCAGCCTAGCTCACAGCAACCTCAAACTCCCGGGGCTCAAGGGATCCTTCTGCCTCAGCCTCCCGAGTAGCTGGGACTACAGGCATGTGCCACCATGCCCGGCTAATTTTTTTTCTATGTATTTTTAGTTGGCCAATTAATTTCTTTCTATCTTTTTAGTAGAGATGGGGGGGGGGTCTTGCTTTTGCAAAGGCTGGTTTTGAACTCCTGATCTTGAGTGATCCACCCGATCCACCCACCTTGGCCTCCCAGAATGCTAGGATTACAGGCATGAGCCACCTCACCTGGCCAGAGACTGAACTCTTAACCACTATACCATATTGTCAAGGAAACAGAAAGCCATTAAAGATTTGGTTGTGGAGCTGAGCAGGTAAGGGAAGCTGAGGTGCTAAATGTCACCACAAAAGCTACCCTCTTCTCATATAAAGCTGAGAGTTAAGAAAGGGGGAAAAGCCGAAAGTCGAAGGAATCTAATTTATAGAAAAAATATTTTTTTTTTTTTGAGACAGAGTTTCACTTTATTGCCTAGGCTAGAGTGAGTGCCGGGGCATCAGCCTAGCTCACAGCAACCTCAAACTCTTGGGCTCAAGCAATCCTGCTGCCTCAGCCTCCCAAGTAGCTGGGACTACAGGCATGTAGCCACCATGCCCGGCTAATTTTTTCTATATATATTTTAGTTGGCCAATTAATTTCTTTCTATTTATAGTAGAGATGGGGTCTCACTCTTGCTCAGGCTGGTCTCGAACTCCTGAGCTCAAAGGATCCGCCCACCTCAGCCTCCCAGAGAGCTAGGATTACAGGCTTGAGCCACCGCGCCCGGCCTAGAAAAAAATATTGAAAAGAGAAGCTGTTCTGGTCGAGGTGTTCTAAAGTAACAGTGGTGCTCTAAACTAAATTATGAAGGAAGTTAACTTTTTTTTTCTTTTAGCATATTATGGGGATACAAGTTTTAAGGTTACATATATTGCCCATGCCCCCCACCCCCTCGAGTCAGAGCTTCAAGCGTGACCATCCCCCAAAGGTTGCACATCTCACTCATTGTGTTTGTATATACCCATCCCCTCCTCCTCTCTCCCACCTGCCCGACACCCGATCCATTGATACCAGTTTTCTGATGAGTACATGTGGTGCTTGTTTTTCCATTCTTGAGATACTTCACTTAGTAGAATGGGTTCCAGCTGTATCCAGGAAAATACAAGCGGTGCTATATCACCATTGTTTCTTAAAGCTGAATAGTACTCCATGGTATACATATACCACATTTTATTAATCCACTCATGAATTGATGGGCACTTAGGTTGTTTCCACAGCTTTGCAATTGTGAATTATGCTGCTATAAACATTCGAGTGCAGGTATCTTTTTCATAAAGTGACTTTTGATCTTTTGGGTAGACGCCCAGTAGTGGAATTGCTGGATCAAATGGTAGATCTACTTGTATCGCTTTAAGGTATCTCTATATTGCTTTCCACAGAGATTGGAAACTAGTTTGCAGTCCCAAAGTTAACTTTTATATCTAGTATCTTCCCCCTGTTTCTGGTCTCAGGCTCTCCCTTCAGATACTCCATCACCTAGGGCCTGCCCTTCCTGATCTAATCATGTATTCAACATTATCTTCCCCCTCTCCTCTCAGTCCCATCCACTTGACAGTACTCCCCTGAACACATATACAGTTGGGCTCTCTATATCCACTAGTTCTGCATCTGCAGATTCAACCAAACACATATTAAAATATTTGGAAAAAAATTTTAAAATAACATCACACCAATAAAAAATACAGTATAACAGCTATTTACATAGCATTTACATTGTATCAGGTATTAGAAGTAATCTAGAGATGATTTAAAGTATATAGGAGGGGCCGGGCCTAGTAGCTCACACCTGTAATCCTAGCACTCTGGGAGGCTGAGGTGTGGTATAATGGTTAAGAGTTAAGTCTCTGGATCCAAACTGCCATTTATTAGCTATGTAACTGTAGGCAAGTTGCTTAATCTTTCTATAGCTCAGTTTCCTATAAAAGTAGAGATAATACTACCTTTCTTAGAGAGTTAAGTGAATTAATATATATTTTTTTCGTTCTTTTTTTTTTTTTGAGACAAAGTCTTGCTTTGTTGCCTAGGCTAGAGTGAGTGCCATGGCGTCAGCCTAGCTCACAGCAACCTCAAACTCCTGGACTCAAGCAATCCTGCTGCCTCAGCCTCCCAAGTAGCTGGGACTACAGGCATGCGCCACCATGCCCGACTAATTTTTTCTATATATATTAGTTGGCCAATTAATTTCTTTTTATTTATAGTAGAGACGGGGTCTTGCTTTTGCTCAGGCTGGTTTCGAACTCCTGACCTCGAGCAATCCGCCCGCCTCCGCCTCCCAGAGTGCTAGGATTACAAGCGTGAGCCACCGCGCCCAGCCATGAATTAATATTTTTAAAGTATTTAGAACATTGCTGGCCAGATTTTAAGTGCCAGTAAATGTTAGCTATTAGTCAAATTTAAACTTCTTGACTCCAGTTTTAAGGTGCTTCATAATCTGGCCTCTGCCCATCTAATCTTCTGTCCTGTTACTTTTTGTCTACTTCATTTGAGTCTCGCTGGTTTCCTCCCTAAATCATGAATCTATGCATAATTCCAGACAGTTTCCATTGTTTAGAAGGTCTTTAACAATTCAAATCCTACTGATTTTTCAAGGCTCACTTCAAATCCTATCTTCTCTATTACCTCTTACTACTCATCAATCATCTTCCCACCTGAATTCACAGTACCGTAGAATTTAGTGACTCATTACACACTCATCATTCCTTAATGTGAATCACTTTTGTCTCTCTAATAGCCTGTCAACTGAGGACAGAAACAATATTTGGTATTTCTGAGCCCTCTTTCAGTGGTGTAAATGTATTGCCATTCTCCATTTCAAGCATCTATGAAGAGATTCAACATAGGCCACAGGATGGTGTGAAGAATTCATAGTTTTAATAATAGATTAGTTAGGGGTGGGGATGATGGCTTCTGTCCTATCTGTGCTGTTCTCCAAAAGCAGAGACTCCCTTCACTTAAGATCCAGATAATACCCACTTCATTTCTGAAGTAGGAAAGCAGAATATATCTTACCCATATATATTCTTCATAAACCTTTTTCCATATTTCCTCCTCTTTTGGGTAATGATCATGTATTCCTTTTTCAGTTCTTGGTTCTTAAAAAATCTCAACCCTTAATTTATTGATTGTTAGGATCCCACCTAACTGCTAAGCTTGTAGGGGTGTTCTCTGGAATAGATGGATTGGAGCAATTTGTTTCCTATAAACAGGACTGGAAACATTGGTGGAGAGCACCTACAGAGGTCTGGAATGCAGAAACCTTCTGCAGAATCCTTATTCTGTGATCGTTTTGACCGTGAACTGCAGCCTCATCTGACTCTGGATAAATGTCATTGTTTCATGTATCTTCTAGTTCCTATTGTTTCCTTTAGTGATTCTTTATGTTCTTCCATGCCACTCTCTATCCCCAAATCATTTCCAAACCAGTCATGAGATTGCTGGTCTACTTACTGGATGCAAAACCACAGAAGAAAGAGCCCAGAAATGAGTGGGGCTAGGAGGGTTGCTGAGGAAAGAGGAACTCCGGCATCAGAGGGAAAGAGATGCAGCTTCTCTAAGTCTGGCAGAAAGGCTCGGGCATCCTCCAGAGCTGCCTGAGCTGCCACGGTAAAGTTGGGGTCACCAGAAATTAAAACATCAAAGACACAGGAATGGAAGTAAGCATCTTCCACTGGAAGCCCTTCCTTGCACAGCTGTCTGGCAATATCAATGGTTATAGCTCCCCTACGATTGCGCTCTGATTGAGAGAGTCGCTGACTTGGAGGGCATCCCCCAACACAGAGCTGCAGGTCCTGCTCAGTTGAGAAGGCCCTGGCCACATCCTCTGCTACCTTGATAGAGAAGGACAGCTGCCCAGCTGTCTGCCGAATGATTATAGTTGTGCCAATATAGGCAGCTCGGATCTCCACATGACTCCCAGGGTTAGCAGTTTGAATAGACAAACTGGAGCCACCAGGTCGGTCACCTCCATTGATAGAACCATCTTCAAAGGCTACAGGAAGATTGTCCACTTCAGCCTGGTAGACCTTCTGATCAATGCATTCTTGCATGTTCTTAAATATGATCGTGAGCTGTGAGGGCAAGAGGGAAAATAGTTCATTCTGGGCTCAGTGCATCCTCCCCCCAATCAGACCTCGTATAGTCAGGGATGTGATCCAAGCACAGAGATGCAAGGCTTCTCATGGCCATCAAACCTTGATTCCTTCTTCTTCATGTTTCAGGATTGCCTTATCCCTACTTAACCCCGCTCTCTACTCAATCTCAGCAACTCCCAAGAAGAAAATTTCCCTTCTGAAACTCAAGTCTACTCTCCCTAACTTTCTCTCCAGTATTTTCTGCATTTGAGTGAAATTCCCATCAAGGGAAGTGATTTACTGGAGCAAGTGTTTGGTAGGAGGGAGCGATTCAAGATAGGGGAGTGGTTGAGGAAAAAAGAGAATAAGGAACATTGCTGTGGAGTAGTGGGAATGAGGAGTAAGTGGTACCGAGGGGTAACCATGAGAGATTTTCACGAAGTGGGTCTGGAGGAAAATTGAGTCCCTGACCTTCCGAGTGGTGGTAGCGTTGGCCCCCAGTGTCACGGGGGAGCTGGTGGCCTGGACAAAGAGGAAGTCGTTATCCAGCAGGGGCCAAGCTCCTTGGACACGGCACGTGTGAAAGTGGTGGTGGAAGCTGCGTACATGGGGGTCCCCGAAGGAAGCGCAATGCAAGAAGCCCGAGGGACGACCATGCAGCCGGGAAAACCGGCTTTCATAGTCACAGGGGTCGGGGGCTGCGAGACCCGGTCCAGCACCTGGCAGAGCTGGGCCCCGGGGCGGGGGAGGCGCCGTAGGGCCCTGACGAGAGCAGTTGTGCTGGATCATCAGGTCTTCAATGCCGTGCACTGCCGAATGGAAGGCGAGGTCCCCGCGGCAGGTGCGGGCGGTGCGCCGAGTGCAGAGCGCGTAGGAGCGGAGGGCTCGACAGAGGCCACGGGAGCCCACCTCTCCACCTCCTCGGCCCGTAGCTGCGGCTCCTCCTCCTCCTCCTCCTCCTCCTCCTCCTCCTCCTCCGCCTCCTCCTCGAAGCGCTCCTGATGAACCCCCACCTCTAAGGCTCAGAGTGGACGACACATATTCTGCATTGCAGCGGAGGATCTTGCATTGAGAATGAGCTGAGGACAGAAGGGAGAGGATTGTGAGACAGTTCCCAGACCTCTGCTCTGTTAGAGTATGCTCATAACTCTTCCAGATCTCATCAAGGGATTTCAGAAGTTCCTAAAACCCAACTAAGGGCCTTCCCCTACCCCAAACCCCACTTCCCTAGTCCTTTCTTAACCCAGTCTTACTGAAAATGTGTAAGCCTGCGTCTCTTCTCCCTGTCAATCAAGGGCTTCCCCAGTTCCCTTCCCCAAGTGGAATGGGAAATAAAATACACTTATTTGGGGAGTAGGGTGAGTGACTAGGACTCCTCAGCACCTGTCTCTCCTCACTCCTCACTCACACATGCTCACATGCCCAACGCTACATAGCAGCCTACCCTCTGGATTTCCCCACCCCCTCCCTGGCCCTTCCTTACCATGTCCACAGAGGAGCAGCAGGAGAGTGAGAGTGCTTAGAGTTGGGGGACTGCCATGGGGGGACCGGGGACCAGAGGACTGGCCTGGATCCCCCATACCTATGCAGCCTGGTCCCCCCAGGCGCCGGTTCTTCCCAGCTGATGACCCTCCTACCTAGTGAATTTTGACCGCACGTCCTGTAAGTGACTGAAAAAAGAAATTTGGCTGGGCATGGGGAGAGAGAAGAGTTGAAGACTGGTCAGGATGATGTGAAGAGAATCTGGGGAGATTGAGAAAAGGAATGAACAGATTGGAGTTTGGGGAGAATGGGACTCCTCAAATATAAATGTGGCTATTAAGCTTCTGTGCCCTGCTCCTGTGGCACTTTCAAGGCCCTTGTGCAATAACCCTAGGTGGGGGTGGAGAGAAGGTTGAATGAACTCTGGGAGCAAAGTCCACTGTATTGCCCCATCCTGAGCCACCAAACAGCAGATATGTCAAAAATGGAGGACTCATGGGGATAGATCAAATACCAGTCACCAGTGAGATCTGCAGTAGAATTAGGGTATGAAAATATTTCAGAAATACACCTCTGATCTGTCCTTCTCTATCAGAAGGGACACCCTCCAGGTGTATTAATTTCTCTTCCTTCTTTGTGTCAGAAGAACACAAGGAATAAAGGTGGAATACCCTCCCCCTCTAGAAAATCAGTATTCGAATGAAAAGGGAACCAATCTCTTTTATCAGCTCTAGAGAGCTTCAGTTATAATCCCTCTCTCTCATTGAATAATAGGATGCAAACCAAGCATATGAATCAATACTTGTTTTTTCTTAGTTCTTGTATTTTTCCAAACCCAACTGAAGACCCATTCTTTCCATTGATCTCCCCTTTGCAAATTCAGAAGTTTTCAGTCTTTTGATGAGGGCAAGGGTTGTGCAGGGAGTAACTTCCTCCTGCAGAACTCCCCTCTCTTGAGGTAAGGATATGATTGGGAGAAGAGTCCCAGGAGGGAGAATAGAATAGAGAGGGACTGGAGTTGTGGGGAGAAATAATTTACAAGGAGTAGCCCCCACCCTTGGAATCCCAATGTGAAGGGCATTGCTAAGTAGGGCAGGCTAGAAGGGTGTCAGTGACTAATCATCTGAGGCCAAATTTGGCCTTGGTGAGAAAAATACAGAATAGAGAGTGTGGAGAACTCCTAAAATTTCATCAGAAATCTTGAGGTAACAGGGTAAAGAGGGAGCTAAGACTGCCCGAGGAGAGACACAGGATTAAACTTCAAATGGCTAGAGGCCAGAGGCCAGAAGGAAATGAGACAGAAGGAGAAATGGAGATTGGGGCACCTTGATAGGGAGAGGTCCTAGCTTTTGGACCAGAGATATCCAAGTAGGTGTCTGTAATTTTATAAAAGTCTAATTTCAGTCCAAAAGCTTATTAAAGGAATTGCAATTTCATTTTGACTTACTGTTTCCAGAGGTCAAACATTACTCTGATATCCAATTCTCCAGCCATGGTTGCCTACTCTGTCAGTCAGCTCCAGCCAGGGGGTCCCCCGTCTCTTTCTCCATGTCTCCCCCAGTTCCCCAGATCGGCTGCAATCTCACTGAGGTCAGGGAGCCAGAGAAGGTTTGGCGTGGGGGGCAGGGGAAGTATATGGCTGGCCGGAGTATTGGACAGCTGAGCAGGGAGGGAGGTGGCTACTGAGTTGACGGTTTTAAAAATAGCTAAGTCCAAAATTCCAGGAACGTTAGTGGGGGTAGGGTGTGGGAGTGGGGGGGAGTGAGGAGGGTAGGAGGATTAGAAAGAATATGGAGTATTGGGTGCCAAGTGGGGGTGGGGAGAAAAATATGACAGACAAGTTAGGTATCCAATTCCAGCTTGTATGACTTCCAGTCACTGCCTACTCCAGGCAGTCCTCCAGCATTCTTAATCATGAGCTCCTGGCCTTTAAAAATTATAGTGGGTGATTGGATGCATTTTGTTTACCACCCTCATCTTTGCTATATTGAATATTACATTTAGTTTCTACAAATGGTTATCTGGGAGGTAGCTGACTTTAAATAAGATCAACAGCAGAGGTAATACAGCCCCTCCCACATCTGTGCAGACAGAGTATTTTAGAAGGACTAAAAAAGCCAGCTGTCCAGAGAAGAAATGTGAGCTCTGAGTTGTTTAGGATGAAGGTTCGTTCAGTCTATTCAGCTCAGATCCTTGCAGCTGTCTATCCCCCTACTTCCTCCGTTTTCATTACCTTAGTTCATACAGCAATTCTTCCTCCCACGCCCTCAATAATACACACAAAATATAAACTCCTGAGTTGCTAGGGGAGAAGGCTAACAAAGGTAAAGAGATGAAGAAAAACTGGAAATAGAATTTTTTGAAGGTTACTAAACCATAAGGGAGGGGGAGTTGGAGAGAAAAAGACATTCAGAAAGGTACTTTTGTGGAATAACATAATCTTGTGTGTTTAAGATATTACAACCAAGGGATTTAGGCATGTCAGGTTTTTGCAGCCATAGGAATATCTGAGATCATCATCCTTAAGTATTTGCCAAGTAAAATTAACCCAAGGACTTATTCCAAATAGTACCACTAAGGCATTTGTACCAATTGGCTCTACATTTAATTCAGAGGCCCACACAATACTCTTCTCAGATATATGTGTATCTGACAACTTTAATTTTTCTCTTAATCACAAGAGGCTGTATCAAATATTACCTCGGAGGTGCAAATTTGGACTGTGAGATTACTCTACAGGACAAATGACTTGTGTTCTTTAACAAATAAATTGAAAGCAAAAAAAGATGGAGAGGGAACCTATAGACTAAAAGGAACTTAGACGTCAAACAGAGTATGGATTTTATTGGATCCTAATTCAAGAAAACAAAACAAAAATAAATGAGATAATTGGGGAAATTTAAATGTTGATGAATACTTGGTGTGATAAGTGGTACTTAAAAAAAGTGTTTTTCTTTGAGAGATATATCTTATGATATCTGGGATTTTTTTTTTTTTTTGAGACAGAGTCTCACTTTGTTGCCCAGGCTAGAGTGAGTGCCATGGCGTCAGCCTAGCTCACAACAACCTCAAACTCCTGGGCAATCCTCCTGCCTCAGCCTCCCAAGTAGCTGGAACTACAGGCATGTGCCACCATGCCCGGCTAATTTTTTCTACATATATATATATTAGTTGGCCAATTAATTTCTTTCTATTTATAGTAGAGACGGGTCTTGCTCCTGCTCAGGCTGGTTTCGAACTCGACCTCGAGCAATCTGCCTGCCTCGGCCTCCCAGAGTGCTAGGATTACAGGCATGAGCCACCCCACCCGGCCAGATTTTTGTTGTTGAGACAGTCTCACTCTGTGGCCCTGGGTGGAGTGCAGTGATGTCACTGTAGCTCACTGCAAGCTCCAACTCCTGGACTCTAAGCAATCCTGCCTCACCCTCGCAGGTAGCTGGGACTACCAGTGTGTGCCACAATGCCTTGCTGGATTTTGTTATTTTATTTATTTATTCTTTTTCTTTTTGATAGAGAAGTCTCACTCTTGCTCAGGCTGGTCTCAAACTCCAGAGCTCAAGCAATCCTCTCGCCTCGGCCTCCCAAAGTGTTAGGATTACAGGCAAAAGTGAGCCACCATGCCCAGCCTGGTATTTGTTTCCAGATCATCCAGGGCTAGGGAGAAGTGGTTGCGGGTAATGATAAAACAAGATTGAAACATGAAATTGATCATTGTTGAAACTGGGTGATGTACACACAGGGCTTCATTATACTAGTCTCTTTCTTTTTGTAATTGTTTGAAAATTTTATAATAAAAATTTAAATCCAGAGTCATCTGTGGTCCTTTTGATATGTATCTGCACACTTTTATTTAATATTTATATGTTTATATATAAAATATGATTTAAATATAATGTGTATTCTTATATAATATGTTATATATTTTATACATACATATTTGTGCACACATATATATTCTTCACATAGTCAATTGGTATTGGAGAAATTTGACCATCATCCTCATCAAAGCCCATTGACCAAACACCACCAGAAACGAACCTGTAGTTTTAAAAGTTGGGTTTGTTTGGCTTGCTATAGCAAGGAAGAGAAAGCCCCTAAAGGAATTATGGAACCATTTCACTAAGGGAAAGTTAGGAGGAGCCTCTTATAGCGTTTGGGCTTTTGTTGGATATTTGTGAACTAGAGTTTAGAATAGTGAGAGCCAATTTTGGACTAAATATTGTTGAGAAGTTTCAGTGATTGGATATCTAAATAATTTTTATATAGAGGCCGGGCACGGTGGCTCACGCCTGTAATCCTAGCACTCTGGGAGGCCGAGGCGGGCGGATTGCTTGGTCAGGAGTTTGAAACCAGCCTGAGCAAGAGCATCTCTATTAAAAATAGAAAGAGGCTGGTCGCAGTGGCTCACGCCTGTAATCCTAGCACTCTGGGAGGCCGAGGCCGGTGGATTGCTCGAGGTCAGGAGTTCAAAACCAGCCTGAGCAAGAGCGAGACCCCCGTCTCTACTATAAATAGAAAGAAATTAATTGGCCAACTAATAAATATATATAGAAAAAAAACTAGCTGGGCATGGTGGCGCATGCCTGTAGTCCCATCTACTTAGGAGGCTGAGGCAGGAGGATTGCTTGAGCCCAGGAGTTTGAGGTTGCTGTGAGCTAGGCTGACGCCATGGCACTCACTCGAGCCTGGGCAACAAAGTAAGATTCTGTCTCAAAAATAAATAAATAAATAAAAATAGAAAGAAATTAATTGGCCAACTAAAAGTATATAAAAAATAAAAAATAAAAGTATATAGAAACAATTAGCCAGACATGGCGCATGCCTGTTGCTGTGAGCTAGGCTGACACCACAGCACTCTAGCCTTGGCAACAGAGTGAGACTCTCTCAAAAAAGAAAAAAAAGGTGCAATTACTCATGTTAGAAGAGGGGATGTTTGGTCATTTTGTGTTTGGTCTTATCTCTATTTTGTTCAAACCATAGCGGTGGTGTGGCTCTGATAAGCTGAGAGATAATAATTGCCAACCTAGACTTCTATTCTCAGCTAAAATATGATTCCAGAATTAAAAATAGGTAAAACAGGCTGGGCATGGTGGCTCCCACCTGTAATCCTAGAATTTTGGCAGGCGGAGGTGGGAGGATTGCTTGAGACCAGGAGTTTGAGTTGCAGTGAGCTATGATGAGTAAAACACTTTCAAACAAACCAAAACCTGAAGGAATTTATTAATACCAACAATAGATGCTCATCAGAAGAACTTTTAAAGGAGTTACTATAGAAAGAATGACTTTGAGCCCAGAAGGACAGATTGAGATGGGAAAAAGAATGATAAACAAAGAAATAAGTTTGTGGCTAAAGCTAAACAATTACTGTATCCTTGGTAAGATCATGTCTAGTCCTGGTGAAAAAAAAAAAATTACTGTATCTTAAAAATGACTACTTTTGGAAGTAAGCATTACAACAATAATACATAAGATAGGATGGGAATTATTATTAAAGGTGTCCAAGACTCTCATAGTGTTTGGAGGAACATATCAAAATTGATTGAATCTATGCTTTAATTATTATGTAAGTATGCATTGTAAGCATTGCCATCAAAATAATAGGTGGAAAAAGGTATTATTTCTGGACCAAAAGAGGAAGAAAGGGAATTAAAATAATAAAACAAGACAAAAAAATTTAATCCAAAAAAAGAGAAAGGAGGAGAAAAAGAAAAGAAAAAGTGTAAATAAAGAACAAAATATTATAATCTCAATTTTAAACATAGGTCATTCTCACTGCTCTGTACAGAATGGTTTTGGAGAGGAGGAAGAATGGAAGCAGAATTAAGCCACTTAGGACTCTGACTACAGCCATGGAAATGATGAGAAGTGGTCTGTCTTATGATATATAAAGGTAAAGTCTATAGGACTTGCTGATGCTTAGACATTGTTTTTGAGACTAATTTTTACTACTTTTATCAATGTTTATCTTATGTTATTTTCTGAGATAGTCTCATTCTGTCACCCTGGGTAGAGTGCTGTGGTGTCATCATAGCACTGCAACCTCAAACTTCTGGGCTCCAGTGATCCTCCTACCTCAGCCTCCCCAGTAGCTAAGACTACAGGCCCATGCCATGACAACTGGCTAATTTTTCTATGTTTAGTGACAACTGGGTAATTTTTCTGTTTAGTAGAGATGGGTCTCACTCTTGCTCTGGTTGGTCTTGAACTCCTGAACTCCTGACCTCAAGCAATCCACCTGCCTCAGCCTCTCAGAGTGCTAGGATTACAGATGTGAGCATTGGCACCTGTCTGGCCCAGTGTCTATTTTTTCAAGTAGATGAAATAGTTTCTTTTGTGTTTCTCTTCCTTATAAGGCTTAAACTAGTCTGTTTTCTATAAGTTCATGACTCTATTTTTTATTTTTATTTTTTGAGACAGAGTCTCGCTTTATTGTCCAGGCTAGAGTGAGTGCCATGGCGTCAGCCTAGCTCACAGCAACCTCAAACTCCTGGGCTCAAGCAATCCTACTGCCTCAGCCTCCCAAATAGCTGGGACTACAGGCATGCGCCACCATGCCCAGCTAATTTTTTGTATATATATTAGTTGGCCAATTAATTTCTTTCTATTTATAGTAGAGACAGGGGTCTCGCTCTTGCTCAGACTGGTTTCGAACTCCTGACCTTGAGCAATCCTCCCACCTTGGCCTCCCAGAGGGCTAGGATTACAGGCGTGAGCCACCGCGCCCTGCCAGTTCATGACTCTTAATAGAGAAAGATTCCCTATAAACTGGCTCAAGTCTGAATATTAAAAAAGGAAAAGGTTCCCTACTCCTCTAGAAGATGATCGTTAACTCTTTGTTGGCACCACTTAGGTTGATTTGGAGCATGGATCAAGTCCTTTAGATCTTTCCCATGCCATTTATAGACCTGTCTCCTTTACCCCTTTGAAGTTATTTATATTGCAGTTTTAAGTTACTGCATGCTCATTCAGTGTTCTGAGGCTGAAAAGAAGTTGCAATTAGGAAAGATAGTTTAATGGGCTGGATACCAGCTACTAATTTGTATACCATTTGTACTAGGATAAAATATCCTACCTATGACTGAAGGTATAGCTACCTTTAAAAGCATCGAGGGGCCCAGACAAGGTTAACTGATAAGAGAAACACAGCAAAAGGGTATTATGTTGGTTTTTACAGTCAGTAAGGGAGAAGTCTCAGAAATGGGTAGGGAGCATTGTCATGAGACACAATAAAATAGATCTAACTTGACAAGGGTAATCATATTAATAATAATAGAAAGTAGTTTGAATAACAGTATCATTGAACATTTGTTGGTGCCAGATGCCAAGCTGAGTGATCTACATGACGGTATTTCTAATCCTTTCAACAACTCTGAAAGGTAGATCTTATCCCTATTTTATAGATGAGGAAGCTGAAGCTCAGAGAGACTATCTTGCCCAAAGCTGTAAATTTGGAAAGTGGCATAGCCCATTTCAAATCCATACTTATCTGAGACGGAAACCAATACTCTGCATTGTAACATTTTCTATAAATCACAAGTGGCTGAGTTTAGATGATGAGAAGGAAAACAGAAAACATGCAGATTCCAATCAGTATGTGAGAGATAGTAGAACAGATTAGATAATTTCTAGATCTTTGGGGGTTTTCTTGTTTTGTTTTTTGAGACAGAGTCTCGCTTTGTTGCCGAAGCTAGAGTGAGTGCCGTGGCATCAGCCTAGCTCACAGCAACCTCAAACTCCTGGGCTCAAGCAATCCTACTGCCTCAGCCTCCCAAATAGCTGGGACTACAGGCATGCGCCACCATGCCTGGCTGATTTTTTCTATATATATTAGTTGACCAATTAATTTCTTTCTATTTATAGTAGAAATGGGGTCTCGCTCTTGCTCAGGCTGGTTTCAAACTCCTGACCTCCAGCAATCCTCCCACCTTGGCCTCCCAGAGGGCTAGGATTACAGGCATGAGCCACTGCACCTGGACTGCCTTGTCTTGTATGTTTTTGTCCCTAGACATTTATTGCTAATCAGACAAAGATCCTGATATACCAAGGATAATTTCGGCCATTCTCAACAAATGTTAGATTTCATCTCCCTCCCCTGTTCCATCTTAGATGTGGACTATATTAATTAATCAAAATTAACTTGAATCTTTTTATTTTTATATTTATTTTTATTATTTATTTATTTATTTTTATTTTATTTTTTTAATAAAATTTTAATTTTTCTTCCCAGATGAGATTCTGGGGCCCCAAGATAGGGGAGCCCCCAGGAGTCACCCTTATTTTTTATTTTTTTTTGAGACAGAGGCTCGCTCTGTTGCTCGCTCTGTGGCGTAAGCCTAGCTCACAGCAACCTCAAACTCCTGGGCTCAAGTGATCCTCCTGCCTCAGCCTCCCGAGTAGCTGGGACTACAGGCATGCGCCACAGTACCCGGCTAATTTTTTCTGTATATTTTTAGTTGGCCAATTAATTTCTTTCTATTTATAATAGAGACGGGGTCTTGCTCTTGCTCAGGCTGGTTTTGAACTCCTGACCTTGAGTAATCCTCCTGCCTTGGCCTCCCAGAGTGCTAGGATTACAGGTGTGAGCCACCACGCCCGGCCCATATGAAATATTTTTAAAAAGGAAAATAGAAAATAGAACTGGCAGTGATGTGAATGAGTCTCATTCCTTCCCCATCCACCGTTAGGTGTGTAGTGCCAGGAAGAGGAGAAGGCTTGATTTTGTCCTGGTGCTTTGATGTTGAGAAAGGTGGCTAGCTCCCAGAGCTCATACTTTCTTTCCTCAGTCCTCTTGTGTTACAAAAAATTACCTGCAGATGGCAGAAAAATTGATGAAAATTAATTGCTGTATAATTGTTGAACAAAATATAAGGAGGCTGATTTCCTTGGTGACATAGAGAAATAAATTGTTACCTTGTACCCACCCTGGGTACAACCCCAATATGCTGTTTTGACAGATACTCCCCCCAACTTCCGTCTTGAAGCACAGTGTCTAACTGTCTAGTGGAAACAGCTGAAGTAAAAGAAAGTGGTTTCTGTTAGGTGCCTTGGTGACATGACCACAAGATTCTTGTTTTTGTGAAAATAAATGTCTAGCATTTAGTTACTCTTCTACTTAATTTCTGGCATTTAAACTCATAGGAAGGTGGAAATTGGATGAGTGGAAGATTAATGTTTTTCTTAGACAACATTTTAACATTATTACTTTGAAAACAAAACGACAAAAACAATCCCCCCAATACTCCATGTCTTACCACCCAAGCCCTACTGATATACACATATCATTGGTGATTCAATTTTTGAATTCTATTTTTCATTAATTATGAAAAGTATTTTCTGATGTAAGAGTATGTTTGGGGGGGTGGAATTACTTTTAAAAATTTCTATTTGGAGGGCTGGGGGTAGTGGCTCACACCTGTTATCCTAGCACTCTGGGAGGCTGAGGTGGGCTTAGGGGTTCAAGTCCAGTCCGAGCAAGAACGAGATCCCAGTCTCTACCAAAAATAGAAAAAAATTAGCCGGGCATGGTGGCACATGCCTGTACTCTCAGCTACTCAGGAGGCTGAGGCAGGAGGATTGCTGGAGCCCAGGAGTTTGAGGTTGCTGTGAGCTAGGCTGACACCACGGCACTCTAGCCCCGGCAACAGAGTGAGACTGTGTGTCAAAAAAAAAAAAATTCTATTTGGACTCAAGGGCACAGAGTTAATCACATGGTGGTCATCTGACCAAAAAAAGACCTGAGGGGAGGCTTTTGACTATTTTATTTTTGTTTTTCTCAACTTTTTGTTTCTAAAAATTTCAAACCTACAGAAAAGCTGAAAATACTAAAAAGCTGTTTCATTGTCAACATTTTGCCACATTTGCTTTTTTCCCCTCTCACATAAAGTTAATTTGCAATACATTGATGGGGATCGTTTTAAAAGTTCCTTCAGTCCATGCACGCAATCTTTCTTTCTCCTCATTCCTTCTCTTCCTTCCTCATATTTAACAATTTTAAAGCTACAAGATTCACTTCTCTTAGTCTCCCACTACCAAATGAAGCTCAGATCCTGCTGGGCACCAAGCACCCGTAGACTGAGTGTCATTTGTCTGTAATACTCATTTTAGCCTACAAAGTTCGGTGTAAATTCACACGGCATGAAAAACTACAATAGGCGCAGGATCGCCTAGCGTTAGTCACATGACGTCCTTTATATTTCTTAAGGAAAAAGTTCCTGGTTGTTTTTGGCAAAGACCCAGGTGGGGACTTTATTTTCCTACTGATCACAGTTCAGGAAAGCACTGCAACTGCAAGAGGGTGAGAGCTTCCTCTCTGTTTCTCGCTCTTCTCTCTCGACCTTCATCTCTGGTCTTGGGAACTGTGATCATGTGTACACAATCCTCCCTCGGCTCTGAGAGCCGAGCTTGGGAATTCTTTCACAATGTTTTTTACTCCAAGGTAAAAGTAGTGAGTAGTCTGACGTACCCCAGCATTCGAGGATCGCAAAACCTAGATAATGAAAATGTAAGAATATGAAAAATAGAAAGTACAAGCGGAAACACACATTTAGTGAGCATGATATAAACTTAAGAAAAGACATTCGCCAGCCTCCCTGGTGGTCTAGTGGTTAGGATTCGGCGCTCTCACCGCCGCGGCCCGGGTTCGATTCCCGGTCAGGGAAAAGACATTTTACTTTTCGCCCCTGCATGCGAACTTGTGTATATGTATTTGAACGTGCTCTTCCTTTTGCTCAAATGGTAGCAATCTATACACGCTTTCTGCACTTTAACTTTTTCATTTAACAATATATTTTAGGGCGACTTCTGGGGCCCCCCTGTCTTGGGGCCCCAGAACCTTGTCCACGAAAAAAGTTAAAAAAAAATATATATATATATATTAGATAAGCAGTTATAGATTAGACATGAAGAGCCTCCTTATTCTTTCTTATGACACATCATTCCATTGTGTAGATATTTCATAATTAGTCAGTTTCCTATTGATGAACACTTAGGTTGTTTCTCACCCTTTGCTATTACAAAGAATTCTGCCACAAATGGTCTTGTACATATTTCATTTTGCATGTATGTGGAATATATACCCAGGAATTGGAATGCTGGTTCAAAAGGTATGTATTTTTGTGATTAGATATTCCACTTTGCCTTCCATAGAGTTCATACCAATTTACACTCTCAGCAGCAATGTATAATGTAACTATAATTTTTTAAAAACCTCATTTTTTAAATCAAAATGGATTTAATCAATCATATTTCTGGACTTTTCCCCTTAAATTATAGTTTTAGAAATAACACTTTGATGAACATCTGTGTAGCAGTATCTTTGGGTATATCTCTGGATATTTCCTTAGGGTAAATTTCTAGAAGTGGAATTACTACCTTATACCACATGTTAAGAGGATTAAAGAATTAAATGCAAGAACTGAAACTGTTAATAAGATAGAAGAAAATATTAGTGAATAATTATCTTAATTTTGGGCTAGAGAGGACTTTTTCAAGATAAAAACAAAGAAATCATATAAAGGATAAAACTGATAGATTAGACTACATAAAACCAGAAAATTTCTGCCCTCCCCAAAATCTCATAAATAGTATTAAAAGATAAATGATAAACTGGTATAAATCAGTAGAGAAAAATATAAATACCCAATAGAAAAACAGACAAAGCAACATGACTCAGTCTCAAAACTAATACAAATAATTGGTAAGCTTATGAAAAATGATCAACCTTCATAGTAATAAATAAATGCAAATTAAAATGACTCCATATTTTTATCCTCCACTTTTGTAAAAATGAAAAGAATGATGCTATCCATTTACTGATGTAATTTGGTAATACTCGTTAAATAGTGAAAATTGATAACTTTCCACACAGCAGTTTGGCAATATGTATTCAAAGCTTAAAGATGTGCATATCTTTTCAAAGCACCTTTACCGTTATGCATTTATCCTAAGGAAACACTCTCAAATGGGTAACGATGTGTTGTACAGAGATAACTCCCACAGCAGAATCTTAACTGGTTCGCTGGATTTCAAAGGCTCATTTCAAATGACAATAGAAGGAACTAGAATTGACTTTCTTTAAATTTGTGAAACTAGAAACTACCACAGAATTTTTAATCGGAGAAATCCTAGAGAGCTTCTTTCTCTTCCTCCTTTGGCTTTGTGGTCTAAATTCCCCTTAATGAAACGCAAATTACAGGACCAAGACTTGACGATGAATCCTCATAAGAAAATCAACCGAGTGGGGCTTCCGGTTGCGTTGGTGGTATAGTGGTGAGCATAGCTGCCTTCCAAGCAGTTGACCCGGGTTCGATTCCCGGCCAACGCAAAAAGGGTGCTTTTGTTTTTTCCTACCAACTTTGAAACTGAGAGTAGGCTGAGAAGTCCAGCAAAGCAGAGAGCAAAGAAAATGGCCGTTGACCACCGTTAAGTCTTCAGACTGTGCCTCCATGCAGCCTTTCCTTCCGCAGAGCAAGCCTCTGGGTATTTTGCTAGCTGCTCGGCGAGCCAAGTCTGTCTACTGGGTTCGGCCACTGGCGCCCCACGGGTTTACGGTTATCCCCTGGGAGTCTTTAGGGAAGTGTCTGCAATAGAGGCTGGTTGGATTTGTCTGAATCTGCAGAGTGCCTGATTTACTGAGGATTCAGGATACGGAAATCAGCACAGGTGCCTGCAGTTCCAAAGAGAGAGCGCACAGCGTTACTTGGAACGATGAAAACAGCAAGAAAGAAGGGGCCTTCACCCACTTCCTCAGCTCACCAACTCCACTTCTCTTCCGGTTCCACCATTCTGGGGACAGAAACTTCAATTCCAGGGCACGGGCTGGAGATGTAATTAGGAAAATCCATCGAGGCTGCCTCTCTGACCCTTGCGCAAGACGACTAGATTGTTTGGGTGGGAGGCGAGGTGGAGGTGGGGGATGGGAGAGCAGGGGCGACAGGGAACCTGATCCGGGCTGCAGCCGCGGCTTTCTGCTTTCTGGTCAGGACCTGGGCATGCCGCCGCCCAGCGGAGGGGGCGACGCCGGCATCGGGGAATTTCGTTTCAGAACCAGATTCGGGTGTCGTAGCTTCAAGGTTGCGGAATGGAAACGTTTGGGATGCTGTCTAATGCCGACTCTACGAACTTGGCAAATAAAACAACGGCACAAAGCAGGCATTCCTCTTTCAAAAGGCATTAAATCCAACGTCAAGCGCGTTGTCTTCCAAGTGGCGCGCCGTGATCGTATAGTGGTTAGTACTCTGCGTTGTGGCCGCAGCAACCTCGGTTCGAATCCGAGTCACGGCATGTGAATGCAGTTCATCTTGGCGGCTTACTTTTTGACTCTTTTAAGAGTGACACAAGCTTGTAATTCTGCCTTTGCTCAAGGCAGCGGCGCAGAGGTGCAGTCAAGAAATGGGGTGGATACATAGTTCCAGTCGGCCCACTCCGCGGCTCGCTGACCGCAGCTAACCTAACCAGGCCAGGCAGAGACGCTTCAGGGAGGTACGGAGATCCACGGAGCTGGGACAAGGTTGGAGAGCAGAGAACCCTTCGCAGGGTGACTCCGGCACTGAAAGCTTCGGAGAGTGTGGAGTGAAAGCTCCCGCGATCGCTTACACCTGAGGTTTTGAATCCATCCAAGTTTAGATCTCGGTGGGAATTTTACACGTAATGACCGTGATATTTTACTTAGGCAACAGAAAATTTTAGTATTTAAAAGGAAACTTGTGCTCCAAATGAATAGTGAATAGGACCTATCTTTCCCCACCCTACCCCCCTGGTTGTCGTAGTTTAGGGGAGAAAAGGGTTTCCGGACCGAGAAGGAGGCAGGAACTGCAGCCCCAAGGTCCCGGGAGCACGAGTCCGGGCGCCGCTCCTGCTCCCTGAAGGCGGTTGTTTGCTCCTCTCATCCACGTGTGCTCGCGCTCGTCTCCACACACCCACCTCCCGCAGTTGGTCAGGAGGTTCCCTCACTAGAAGGAATCTGCGAAAACACTGAGGTTTCAGGCGGAACCGGTGATTCCCGAGTCCTCCTGCGAGCCCGCCTGGCCCAACGCAGCCCCCAACACTGTTTCTAAGTCTCGGGTTCCTCAGTGGTAAAAGGCTGTTACTGCATCCACTAATTTCTAGACTCCAAAACTTTCGCGCTAAACTACATCATTCGCCCTGGCAAAGGAAAATGGTCCTCAGTGGGAAAGCTTCAGCCATCGGCGCCCGGCTAGCTCAGTCGGTAGAGCATGAGACTCTTAATCTCAGGGTCGTGGGTTCGAGCCCCACGTTGGGCGCAACGGTTGCTTTTCATTTTTACTTTCGGTCTTGTTTTCCTTTGAATCCTCTCGCCAGCTACTAACAGAATCAACTTCTAAATCGCCGCTGCGGTTACTGTTCTTTTAAACTTTAATAAATTATTCCAGAAATCGCTTCCTTTCGCTCTAAGTTCATCAAAACAGAGGAACCTGACCGAGGATTCCGACGTCCGAGAAGACCGGGTGTTTCTAATCCACCGCCGACTCCTTCCTCGGCAAAGGTGAGACGAGCTGAGCAGCTCCGAGGATTGAGCCCGGAACCGCCGGGCTCCCCTTGTCCCACCAGACTCTGCTCCAAGGGGAAGACGCCTCAGGACGCGACCACGTGGAAACACTCCTCTGCTCGTCGGTGGGAAATTTTGGATGAGGTTTTTGGTTTTTCCTTCCTGTACACAATGCTTCCGCCACAGATGAGGTTTTAAAGCGCCTTCTTCGCTAGTTAAAACGTCCTCTGCTGGGAGCTAAGGAGCATCTGTCTGTGCTTTTTAGGTTGTGGAACCTTCATCAGCCGTAAAGGGCTGTACAGTGCAGCTCGTTTGGGAAGGTCCCGAAACGAAAAGAGGAGAGAGCCCTAGAAAAGGACTCGGGGCGGGGCGAAGGAGAGCAGCGACGACCAGGGAAGGAGGAACGAAGGTACAGGAACAGCAGAGCAGGCGAGTAGGGAGTTCACAGCCACGGTCTTATTTGATGGATATTTGCTGCCTCTCCAGAAGGCTGCGCCCGAGTGCTTTGAGATAGTTATTGATTCACTGGAGAACTTTGCTTTACCCCCAAAGCCTGAAGTTGTTTGCCTCGCATTTGTTTTTGCTAAATTACCTTTAATTGTTGGGATGAGTCGGGTGGGTTGAGTTGGTTTGCAAGGTGAGCCAAGCACGGCACCGCTCGACAGATTTCTCTACAACAACGTGGACATTACTTTTAATTCCTCATGCAGATCGTCCACTATCTCTCCCTAGGGAACATATACCAGTACTTTCTTTTTTCAAGTTTGTAAGTATGCCTTAGTTTTACACACACACACACACACACCCCACCCCCACACCCCCCACCCCTACAACCCCCACCCGCACCACCACCACCACCCCCCATCTCCAAAATTACCAACACGTGCTAGGCCAATTACTCTCAAAGTGTGGTCCCAGGACAGGGATCTTCATTATCACCTGGAAACTTCGGAGAAATGCAAATTCCCAAGCTCCACCTTAGACCTACTGAATCAGAAACACTGAGAAGTGGACCCAACAATCCGTGGCTTAACAAACTCTCTAGGTGATTTTCGATGAATGCTCAAGTTCAGAAATCACTGCATTAGGGCAGTTTCCTTCCTTATTAACCAAATATACTATGTTCTTGGATAGGAGAGTCAACATCATAAAGATAGCATCTCTCCTTCACTTGGTGTCTGAATTTAACATGATTTTCATTAAAATATCAAAAGACTTCTTACTTTTTATCCCAGCTGGACCATGTGATTCTAATATTCAAATAGAAAATAGCAAGGAATAATACGAGTCATCCTTTTGAGGAAAAAAAGGAATAAGGAGGGATTAGCCTTATGAAGTATTAAGATGGCATAAATTATAATAATTTAAACAGTATGATATGTATGAATAGTCATGGTAGAATAAAGTCCAGAAATAGACCAAATTACTTAAAGAATTGTAATATTAATAGATTAGAAAAAGGGACTCAGAGCAATAATTTTTTTTTTTTTTGAGACAGAGTCTCACTTTGTTGCCCAGGTTAGAGTGAGTGCCGTGGCGTCAGCCTAGCTCACAGCAACCTCAGACTCCTGGGCTCAAGCAATCCTGCTGCCTCAGCCTCCCGAGTAGTTGGGACTACAGGCATGTGCCACCATGCCTGGCTAATTTTTTGTATATATATTAGCTGGCCAATTAATTTATTTCTATTTATAGTAGAGACGGGGGTCTCGCTCTTGCTCAGGCTGGTTTTGAACTCCTGACTTCGTGCAATCCGCCCGCCTCGGCCTCCCAGAGTGCTAGGATTACAGGCGTGAGCCACCGCGCCCGGCCTTTTTTTTTTTTTTTTTTTTTTTTTTTTTTT
>VSMD01091147.1:0-30808 GCA_008750895.1 Mirza zaza | reverse complement strand
TTCCCTTCCAATTCTCCACCCACCCACTAAACTGCCTTCCATTGCTCCATACACTCACCCCCTCAGCCCTCTAACCACCTGTACTGGATTGACTAGTGTCCTCCAAAAAAATTCATGTTCACCCAGAACCTCAGAATGTGGCCTTATCTGAAAACAGGGTCTTTGTAGATGTTATTAGCTAAATTAAGATGAGATCATGCTGGATTAGGATGGGCCCTAATCCAACGACTGGTGTCATGACAAGAGGAGTGGGCAGATACCCACACAAGAAGGTGGCTATATAATGATGGATTGGAATTATCTTTCTGCAAGCTAAGGGATACCAAGAATTGCTGGCAACCACCAGAAGTTAGAAGACTCAGGGAGAGGTCCTCCCCTAGAGTCTTCAGAGAGAGCACAGTCCTGCCAACATCTTGATTTTGGACTTCTAGCCTCCAGAACTGTTATACAATAAATTCCTATTGTTTTAAGCCACCAAGTTTGCAGGACTTTGTTCAGCAGCTCTAGGAATCTGATACACGCCCCCCACCAAGCCCTCCTCTCCATCTCCCCAAGCCCCAGACAGTAATCCCCCCAACAACCCAACCCTCCATCCATCCATCCATCCATCCGCCCAGCCACCTAGCCACCATCTGTCATCCATCCACACATAACACCTTATTTAGGGCCTGTGTGCCAAGCATTGCTCTGTGCGCTAGCTATGCAATGACAGCAACAGCAGTAGCAACCTGTCATGGATTTTGCCTCCCGTGTATGCTAATATCCCCACTGATATCCCAAGACCTCAAGTATAAATACAATCTAAGCAAATACAATGGCTTGCTATAAAAATTGAGCTTCAAAGCAAGTTCCTTAGCCATCCCTGCCACCTGCAACCACATTGGTGGCACTCAGGCCCTTCCAAAATTGAAGTTTTAGGCCTCCACCAGGAAATGCACAAACATCCAAGGTCTCTTCCCAGATGGACATATAGACATTACATAAATAATCATACAAAGAAATACACGTTTATCGGTTTTGCGACATCCTATGAAGGCAAGAACTCAGCTCCACAAGGAGGATAACAGCACTGCAGGGGCCAAGGCACTACTCAGGGCTGGAGAGTGACGGAAGCCTCCCTGAGTTGGAAAAACAAGACACACTCATGAGAAGTCAAAAGCATCACTTCACCAAAGGGCTTAATGCAAAATCCAGGATTTACTGGATTTGGGATGACTGCTGGGCACCCTCAGAGCAGGAAGACCCCACTGCAGACAGCAAAGGTTCCCTGGAGAAAGATTTCCTGGACTCTGAAGGATAAATGAGATTTAAGTAACAGGGAAGAGAAGGGCACCTATTTTTAGGGTGGTCCTCATTAAACACAAGTGCAGAAATCATTCATTTATTCCAAGGAATCGTGACTTTCACGTGCCAAGAACCACTTTAGCAGTCCGAAGAAAACTTCAGTTTCCTTCTCAGAACAAAGCTGTTAAATAACTAAAATAAAATACGCTGGATTACAAAAAAAAAACAAACCCAAACTATATCAAAACGCAGCCATAATAATTTTTTAAATGAACCTGTGATGTGCATACATCTGTATTAACATGCTAATTCACACAATCTGTGCTGTGTACGCTAACGACAATGATTTCAAAATAATTTGGTGAAAGTAAAGAACAATTCTGAGATATCTGCAACAATGCTAATGGCATATGAATATATATGTGATTTCTCTAAGTGAAAAAAAATAGAAGAGCTGCTGCTATTACTGTGGTTTGTTGCTACCATTCAAAATGAAAGGACATGAATATTTCAGTTAGAGGTAAATGAAAACAGGCAATTTTTTTTTCCCATCCAAGTTTACAGACTACTGAATCCTATCCACAGACGCCTTGGGGGCCGATTTATGTGATTTAGGTATTTAGGTATTCATGTATTCATCCTTTCATTTATTTACTCATTCATTCCCCCAAATCCTGAGTGTTGATGACATTCCCGACAATATAGTTAGTGCCAGCGACACACGGAGGCAAAAAAAAGACAGATGTGGCGTCTTCCCTAATGAGCTTATATTCTAGTGGGCAGAGACAGTCACTGGGCAGGTGAATAAACAAGCGACTTGCAGACTGTGACAACTGCTAGCAAGAGACTCCAAGGGTGCCGTGAGGACAGGGAGGCTTCCCTTGCGTTAGTATCCACGAGGAGCAAGCTGTGCAGGAACGTGGAAGCCAGGACACAGGGAGGGGGCTTTGGCAAAGGCCCCACGACATGGGAGAAGCCAGGTGTCTGAGAAACAGGATGAAGGCTCAGGTGGGTGCAGTGAAGACAGTGACAACAGGAGATGGAGACAGGTGGAGCAGCCGCAGCCCCCCAGGGAATGGGTTCGGGCTGTGCTTTAAGTGTAGCGGGCAGCCGCCGAGGCAGCTTACGCAGGGGAATCCCAGAATTGGATTATACTGTTTTAAAAGATTTCCTTGGACACTGAGTGGAGGAGAATGGATTGTGGAGGAAAACGTAATTGGCAGAAAAGACCAGCTTGGAGGTCTCTGCGTTCGTTCAAGTCAGAGACAGTGGTGGCTAGAGCCAGGGCTGGGGATAGGGTGGGGTGAGTGAGGTGTCTTGCTTGGGTACAGAATTTAAGGAAGCACTCACACTCAGGACCACGCAAGTGCAGGATTCAACGAGTCCACACCTGGACTGGTGGCGGAGACGGGCAGGTTGAAGATACATTTTAGAGGTAAAATCAAATTTGTTCTGGGAATTTCTGAAGTTCGGAAGTAATCATTTTAGAAGAAAGCTTATACAAGCCATCACATTCACACTCAACACAAGAAGCAAAAAGGAGGATTTTCCCACCAGAAGAGTCCACTCTCCCCTTCTTCTTTAGCAGAACTCCAGTTTAATTCTAAAAACAATGTTTCCAGGTAGAATACTATATTCCCCAGCCTTCCTGGGGTGACCAATGACATGTAGGCTGAAATGCTAGGTAGGACTTCTGAGATCCTGAAAAAGGGGGATATAGTTGGGTTGTGCCCTTTTTGCTCTTTTCCTCCTTCTTGCTTCCTGCACTGAGTGTGATTGTGATGGCTGGAGCCCTAGCAGCTATCTAGGATCATGAAGCAATTTTGATGATGCAAACCATGTGCTTAGGAATACAACAGAAGTACAGAAAGAGCCTAGATCTAAAATGACACCATGAAGCCACCTTGCCAGCCCCAGACCACCTATCCTCAAACTGCTTTAATCTGAGAGGGAGATAACCTTCAATTTTGTTTCAGCAACTCATTTCTAGGGCTGTTTACCAGCAAAAACAATTCCTACCCGATGCATGTACCTGCCCACAATACTTACTAAAATCCAGATGAATAGAGATTCCTCTACAATCTCATCGCCGCGCATTCACTCTGATTTAAATACAGTCAACTGTGAGTTTTCACTCCGATTGACTGGGTGCCATTAAAAGGAGAACTTTCTGCCCTGTTCCTTCTGAAAAAGGCTATCGGACCCACAGCGAAATGACTGTGGGGCAGAGAGAGGTGGCGTGATATTATATGTGTCATTATAAACTCTAAGTGCCTCTTTTCTGAACTCCGAGAAGGTTAGTAGTGGCAAAGGAACAAAAAAAAAAAAGCTTCGGTGATGAATAAGAATGTGTTGGAAAGTGGCTGGGGCGAACGAGGGCCAGCTCCCACAAATGTCAGCTGTCAATCAGAAGTGAGGAAAGGAAGCAGTTCCCTCCAAAAGGGTTGCAGGGACACCTTGACAAACGGAACGCACAGGCGAATCTAACTCAGCGGTGAAATGGGACTGTGTGTAGCCCGGGCTCGTCACTTTGTAAGGCGGCAACAGGCCACTGTTCTGTCAGCTTCTCTGCTGAACTCGGAGAAATGCTGGGACGGATTTGGAGACCATTTGCTAATTCTTCCATTGCATAAGGGAGGAAACCGAGCCTCAGTCAGGGCAAGGGCCTGACCGAAGTCGCGCAGAAAATTAGTGGGTGGGCTGGGCCGGGCCAGGATGAGGACCTGAGTCCCATATTTACGGACTTCTCCGCTGATGTACACACCTCTTTGGTGCATTTTGAGTATCGGCTTCCACCGAAGGCAGGGACTGGCAAGCTTCCTCTGTAAAGGGTCAGATGGTAAACACTTTAGGGTGCAACCACTCACCTCCACTGCTGTTGGAGCACAAAAGCAGCCCGGGCAGTAGCAAACAAAAGCGCGTGGCTGTGCTGCATAAGGTTTATTTACAAAAACAGCCAGCCAGCTGTATTTGACCTGTAAGCTGTAGGTTGCCGCCCCCCCAACCATGGGGATCCATGTGGTCCCCAAACCAGCAGCATCTAGAACTTGCTAGAAATGCAAATTCTCAGTCCCCATGCCCCCATACTCAATGAATCAGAAACTCCAGAGATGACGATCAGAAATCTATTTTCACAAGCCCTCCCGATGACCCTGACACACACTGAAGTTTGGAAAACCTTGGGCAGAATCACAGCACATCACTGCCTGTGAAAGCCACTTCTTGCCCAGCTATTTCCAGCACGTAGCCTGGTGTTTGGCTTCTAGGAGGTGCCGACGACGGCAACCACCGGCCTCCCACCCGAAAAATCTATTCTCCCCTTCTTGTATGTGAGCAGGAACTATAAAATTCTGTCTCACGTAAGCCATTGGCAATTTGGCGATTTTCTGTGATAAACCACCAAATCTGATCCAACGGATTCAGTATCTGGTGAATATCTGGCTGAATAAATAAATCAATCTCGAGCAAATTATATCTGGATAACAAGTCACAGGTAGATTTGATCAGTTAAAAAGCTGTTGCTTCGATACGATTTTATCAGTAGATAAAATTCTCCAAAACGCAGCGTGCACAGGGGCCAAAATAATAAAGAGAACCACGTTAGGTGGTGAAAACACGAGAACCTGCTGCACACAGAGCAGCCTCCATTTCTCACGCTGCCCAAAGCCGGGCTGGTAATGGAGCAAGAGTCCTCTTCTCAGGCTCCCCCGAGGAGGATATGCCACCATATCCACGACCCCACGGTCACCTTCTCCTAGCAGCCTTTCCTAATTGGAGCCCTCCTAGAATTCTGGGACCTTGCGCCTCAGCAGCGCGTGTAGGACTGTTCTGCCCTGCTTCATTCGAACCGCACTGCTGTGACGTTTTGCAACGATCCTCAAGTCACTTCTGAAGCAGAGAGGTTTTCTTGCCCACGGTAGGCTCTCGATCAATATCTGTAGAACGTTGCTGGCTTCAGTGGTGAGTGCTCTGTTACTCCTGCTAGAGCAGAAATTCCTGGAGAAGCTGGGACTGGCTCCTCTATTTCTCAAACCACCCCCCACCAGCCTCAGCAGCGTGCACGAGCCCTGTATCTGCCGTGCTTGGATGCTGGGCAACGCGTCCCGGGCGCTTCCCCTCCTCCGCCCGTTCTGATGCACCAGGAGGGCATCGGCCCTGGTCCCATCTCACCTTCACTCCCTGGGGACTGAGGTCTGGCCTGATTCCCAAAGCCCCGCACAGAGAGCCTCCAACATTTTTAACGAGGGCCTTATTCACCAACCAGAAAAAGAAGAACAGTTCCACTCCATGTTAGCCCAGCCGCTCATCAAACCTATGCTCACTTCCGCTGCTCATGCCTTTATCTTGGTGTTTCTCAAGCTTTTATAACCCACGCCCGCTTCGCAAACATTTTTTAACCTTGCGTTTTCCTCTAATGTTATTTGAAATCACGAGATGAATTGATATTGTGACTAACACATATCAAGATATGTGATTATAAACATATATAACATATATGTTTAACAGCCCCTGCTACCACCAAGCCAGGAACATAGCACACACATGTCTCCATTGAAATCTTAGCTTCACGTGCTATTCTCTGTCTCGACTTCTCTATACACTTCAGGGAAGCACAAATTATTGTCTGATCCCACGGACTACATAAACCAGGGGGAAATGTCCATCACTTCAGGGCAAGATTGAGATCCAGCCAGTTGTTGGAGATCCAGCCAGTTGAGTTGTTTATGGCTGGCAACCAACCATCCATTTGGTCAGTGAATTCATTCAAGCAGACCAGGTGCCCACGCCTTAATAACTGTTAAACTTTTTCAACATCACCAACATACAGAGACCAGAAGGCGCCATGCATTGGAGAATCCATATGAGTACGAATGGAAGAGAAGAGTTAGGACCATGCAAAAAAGTACATGGAAATTTAGCAAAGTCTTGTGGTTGACCTATAAAAACGCTCTCCACGCTGCACCCCCCACACAGATAGAAACTTAATAAATATCTGATGCAATTGTGCTTCCATACATGCCGATAAGTTCTGTGCTTTATTTTAAGGTAACCTGCTTGCCTGGCAGTCGTTGGGAGGATTACTAGCCATCATTAAATGATTAACCATCATCATTAAAGTGGCAGGTCCCTGCCGTCCAGCCAAGGGCATGCTGTGCAGAGGTGCCCAGGTGAGAAACAACCTGCTAGCAAAGTAGGGCACCTGCAAACCAGAGCATCGGCTCTTAGGACTTTTTATTTCGGGGTCGTTATTAAAACCCCTGTTTTCTTTCTCCACTTATGGCAATTCAATACACATAACACAGAGGTCTCTATTCCAACTTCAGGTTAATAACTGCCCATCTCTATAAGGTGCACCCAGGACTTTTCTACCTGCTAAAATTCACTTAATGTGTATTTAAATCTCTATCTTTTGCTCATTGTATGACCTCAGGCAAGTGACTTAACTTGAGTTTTCTCATCTGTAAAATGGAGCTAATAAGAGCTTCTACCTTATAGTGTTTTTTTTTTTAAGGATTTGATGAAAGCGTGGATATAAGACACCTAGCATGGTGCTTGGCATATAGCACGTTTTCAAAGTGTTAATAATTATGGAAGATCTCACTGGCCCCCAAGTAGAATGCTAAGCTGGAAGAGGGTTAGATACATCATTTACTTCAACCCCATCCCAACCAACGCTACTCTAACAGCATGCTGAAAGCTACCTGCCCATCATACCTTGAAGGTTGTCCCTTAAGAGAGAGCTTTTGTAATACTCAGCCTCAAAAACAATGCCAAACTAACACCTCTTATATTATCCTAGATGGAGCTGGAGCCCATTCTTCTAAGTGAAGTATCACAGGAATGGAAAAACAATCACCACATGTACTCACCAGCAAATTGGCACTAATCGATCAGCACTTATGTGCACATACGATAGTAGCATTCATCGGGTGTCTGGCAGGTGGCAGTGGAGAGGAGGGGATGGGTATATTCACACCTAATGGGTGCGGTGCACACTGTATGGGGGATGGGCATGCTTGTAGCTCTGACTCAGGTGGGGCAGAGGCAACATATGCAACCTAAACATTTGTACCCCCATAATATTCTGAAATTAAAAAGAGAGAGAGCTTTCGGAAACGTACTTAGGCATCATGACTCCAACAAGGTGACTTATCCTGTCCTGCTAACACCGCCCACAGTCCCTTTCACCCCGCCCCATGGTAGAGCTGAGTGGGAACATTCTTCAGGCTTCAGAAAGCAGACGATGCTCTTCCCTGAGAGCAGGGCTTTCTGTCTCGCAGCCTCAGAGCCTGACAGCCTCTGAAGTTTGGGATGCGTCTTCCCCTCTGTGCCTTTCGGGGGTCTTTACTTCTGCTACACTGCACTTCTGGGGAGGGCTGGCCGAGCGCTCGCTCACGCAGCGGCCCCTGGGCTCCTTCCCGGAGTCTGGCGCTGTCTGTCTCATCGTGTCCTTCTCCTGGAGACATGGCCAGCTTATTTGTCTCTCTGTCACAAAAAGAGAGGAGGAAGGAACGGCGGAGAGCTTCAAGGTTAGCCAACGCTTGCAGAGGGAAAACGGCACACTGAAGATGGATGTGTGCTGAAAAAAATAACAGTTCCACACAAATGCAAGGGGACCTCACAGTCGACAGGGACAAAACTACTACGGGCCATCTCGTCTTCCTCATTGCATCATGCCTCACTAGCGTTCACTCTGTTTGTAAAAACGATGAGCTACAAGGAGATCCAAGTTTCCAACCAGGATGCATCACTCTGAGACTTGGGATGAGTTAACTGACGCAGGTTAAGCCTTTCCTCCCAACGTGTGCTAAGGGTGACGACACAGGATCCACCTCCCACGAGATGGAGAGGGTTAAATGAGACAGTGCATGTGCAGAGCCAGCGCGGTACCCAGCTTGGCAGCAGGCACTTAGGAAATGCTGGCTTTAATGCTGATGCATAAGGCCAGCCCGTCGTAGCAGCATTATCCATGACAGCCAAAGGGGGAAACAAACAACCCAAATGTCCATTCCGCGCCAGCACACTCCCCAGCTCATGATATGGTGATTGGATGAACAAATGAATGAATGAATGAATGAGCACAGAAAGGGAGCCCTGCCTCTCATTTTGCATCCCCTAGCTGGGAACTCACTCACATTTTCTATCTAGCATATTCCCTCTTTTTTGTTGTTCCTTTCTCTCTCTTCATGCCTTATGCTTAAAAAAACGTGTGTATATGTGGCTTTTCCTAAAGCTGTGTTCCTCCCTTCTTTTTTTTTTCCTGTCCACAATGAAAAGGCAGGAAATAAATTTTTACTTTTACATCCACAGAAAACACCCAGGAAAAATTCACACTGAATCTCCAAACGAAAAAGGCGAGGAGGCTAGTCCCTCCCGAGGTAGAGCCACGAGTCTGTTTTGACAGTTATCTCCTCGTAAACACACGGGCTTATCTCATGCTAAACAATCAGACGTGCGATTTAGGCAAAAGGGAAAAAATATACTGCACATATTCCAGACAGCTCGTTAGCATCCACGCCAGTGACACAAGCCATCGGGACACGGGGCTGATGTTAAATAAACTGGAAGAGCGAACGTTCACGGCAACGCTCGGAACATCGCCGTCCACACGTTGCATTCCTGGAGGGATGCCCGAGGAGGACTGAGGGGAAGGAGGGGTGAGAAAGAGTCCACGAGGAAAACACAGCACTGTGCCGAGACGACTGGGGTGCACGGGGATTGGAGGAGAGGCACGTAGGAGGCTGAAACTATCC
Source organism: Mirza zaza (assembly GCA_008750895.1). Classification (NCBI taxonomy): domain Eukaryota; kingdom Metazoa; phylum Chordata; class Mammalia; order Primates; family Cheirogaleidae; genus Mirza; species Mirza zaza. The sequence goes on along the minus strand of VSMD01091147.1, from coordinate 21,770 downwards.
ACAGGCCAAGCCAGCGGTTCTCAACAAAGAGACCCAAGTGCCCGCCCCAAGGGACATCTGGCGAGTCTGGAGACATTCCGGTGTCATAAACTGGTCGGGGTACCAGCATTGCATGGGTAGAGGCTACATGTCCTGAAATGCACAGGACAGCCACGCCATCCCCCGTAATAGAGAATGACATGGTCCCAAATGTCTTGATGCCAAAGCTAAGGAGCTCCAGGCTAAGACACAGCAGAGTGTGGACCAGTTCTGCTCCCCAGGGGCTGTGGAACGTGAGCAGGTCAATTAAACCCTCTGGGCCTCCCAACGAGTCTGTTGGAAACCTGTGGGACGGATGAGATGGGACGATGGCAGACGTGCAGTGCATGTAGCAAATGCCTCTGGGAACGCTAGACCCTCGTATGCACTCCTCCCTGTCCTCCACCTCCCCAAGGCTTAGTTCTCCATTCATTCACTCAGGCCCTTAGCCACCAGGTACTGAGCATCCACGATGAGCCGACAGCTGGGTGCTGGGCCTGCAGCATCAGATCAGACAGGCGAGTACCCTGCCTCCTGGAGCGTCCAGCCAATTGGGAGAGGCAGGCGACAGACAACGAACGGACAGACCAAACTTAGGACCAGGGCCCTGAAGGTAGAATTCCTCTCTGGGGTTTTGCAGACTGGCTATGAATTGCTGGGCAGTTGGACCAGCCAGTCCTGCAGACCGCCTCCCCCGCAGGCCATCTGGACCCATGGGTTTCTAGGGTTCTCTTTCCTTCGCCTGCTGTTCTCAGGGGGACTTTGCCCTCCGAGAAGTCCACTCCTTTCTGTCTGTCCACATTGCTTTCCCTGTCTTCCTCTCCCTACATCTCTTTGTTTGGGAGAGGGTTTAACATCAACATGGCAACCATTTGAGATCCCTGGTCGCTGGGTAGCATGACGACTCCACGTCTTCGCCAAAGTAACTACTACCGTTTATCCAGCACTTGCGCCGAGTGATGGGCAGTATTGATCAGAAGGAAAAGTCCAGTGTGTTAGAGTTGGGAAATCAGTTGAAGTGATACGTACATAAAAGAACCATGCCCAGCACATGGTCCAATGTTGAATACTGTTGAATGAAAACTTGGGATTTGTGGTTAGAGGTTTTGTTTATCCCCATTCCACGGATGAGGAAATGGAGGTTGGGGGAGGGCCAGTAGCTTGCCCGCCTAAATGGGAGAGCTACAATCCAAAGGAGGCTGCCTGACTCCAAAGCCCACACTCTCGACCACTAGGTAGAAGAGTCCTCACCAGGAAGACCCTCACGCCCCAGGTTCATGATCCAAAGGTGATGACACCTTTACCTGGGGGCTTGGGAACCTCTGTGGCTCCCTCGATCAGCCCAAATCAATCTAGCACCGTCGTGAGGGTGAGCGCAGATGTCTCAGCGATGCCCTCTGTGGCTAAGGGCACTGAGGCCAGCCCCTGCTGCATTTCCTGCTGGTCGGGAGCTGGACACGTGTGCACATTTCATCCCCGGCAATCCTGCACCCTCAGCGTGCCGCGTGAGAACAGAGAATAAATGGAAGTATCAGTAAAACAGTGAAGGGTAAACTTCCAAATCCAGCTGACCTGTGTGGGCTAAAGGACTTAGCAAAGGGAAACAGCAACCTACAATTATATGGCTCCAAGTCCCAGGAGGACTGTTATGTTAATATAACCACAGCCTCTCGGCAGTAGCTGCAACTCGGAAGTAGCTGGGGAGTTTTACAAACTCAGTAGTTTGTCCAGGCCCCATGCCCAGAGGTTCTGTTTTGACAGGTCTGCACTGTGGCCTCGGCATAGAGAGGTTTTTAAGTTCCCCCAGGTGAGTCTGATATGCAGCCAAGTTTGAGAACCACTGGGCTTACCCGCTCTTGAAATCTCGGAACATGTCTGCATGAGCAGGCTTCTAGAATAGGCAAGTGCTTCTCCAGATGTGGTTTTGTGCACCCCCCGGACATGAGAATGGCCTGGGAATCTGGTTAAACGTGCACCATCCTAGGCTCTACCACCCAACCACTGGATTCGGTACTTCTGGGGAACGATCCAGGAATCCACATATTTAACAAGCTCTCTGGGTAATTCTGACAGTCACTGAAGTTTGGGACCCTCCAGAATAGGAGGCAGTCAGAGCCTGCGGCTGGTTTTCAGCAAAGTGGAGAAGCAGCAGGAGGACCCATGAGCTCAGAGGCAGAGGCAGGCTGGGGAAACTTGGGGACAAGGTCTCATAATTCTTGAGCATTCCTGAAAGCCAGGGAAGATGGAAGGTGCTTGCAGGAGAACAGGGGAAACATTTTCAGACTGGTGCCTCTAAGGACGCACGAGAGTGTCTCACCACGTGTCAATGCCACGCAGGGTTGGTCTGGGAAAGGGATTCTGAAGCCAGAGGAGGTGGTGGCGGCCACTAAAATCCCAGTCCAATGGAATGACCGGAAGGTCCTCTTCTCACATTCCCACTAATCCTGAGTCTGGGGTCTGAGGGAGCACACAGAGGGCTGGTTTGGTCTTCCTTACCCTCCAAACCAGCACGGTATTAATACATTCCTAAGCCACTGTGATGGCAGAGGATAAAAACGTAGGGTGAGAGGTGGAAAATGCATCCCAGACAATAATACTAGGAGCTCTTCATCAAAAGAAAGACCTTCTCTTCATCAAAGGGCGCTATCAAGTAGTGAAAAGACAACCTCACAATGGAAGAAAATATTTGCAAATCATATACATGCTAAGGATCTAGTAGCGAGAACACATAAAGAACTCTTACAACTCAACAATAAAAAGACCACTCAGTTAAAAAATAGGCAAGGGATTTCAACAGACGTGTCCCATAAGACGGCACACAAATGGCTAATAAGCATATGCAAATACGCTCAGCCTCATCTGTGACCAGCGAAATGCAGATCAAAATCACAAGGAGACACCACTTCACACCTAGGCTACAATTTAAAACATGGAAAATAACAAACGTTGACAAGGACATGGAGAAACAGGAGCCCTCCTACACTGAAGATAGGAAGGTAAGACGGTGCAGGTGCCGTGGAAAACAATGTGGCAGTTTCTCAAAAAGCGAATCAAAGAATTAGTGTACGACGCAGTAATCCCATTCCTAAGTATATATAGACCCAAGAGAACTGAAAACAGACGTTCAGAAAAAACTTATATGCAAATGTTCACAGCAGCATTATTTATAATAGCCAAAAAGTGGAAACAACCCAAATTCTCATCAATCGATGAAAGGATACACAAAATATGGTATGCTCATACAGTGGAATATTATTCACCCCTAAAAAGGAAAGGAGTAGTGATGGCTTCTACAACACGGATGAACCCTGAAGACGTTGTGCTAAGTGAAAGAGGCCAGACACAAAAGGCTGCATGTGTATGATTCCATTTATATGAAATTTTCAGAATAGGCAAATCCATAGAGATAAAAAGTAGATGATTGGTTTCCGGGGACTGGAGAAAAAGGGGAACGGAATGGCAGGTGACTGCTAATAGGTATGAGGTTTCTTCTTGAGGTTTTGAAAATGATCTGCACTTAGGTAGTGGTGATACCTGCACGATACAGTCAATATATTATTAAAAACCACCCAATTGTAAACTTTAAAATAGTAAATCTTATGGGAATTATATCTCAATTAAAAACATTTAAAAATAATACCCATTATCATATATTGACCAATTTCTCCTCACTGGGCTAAGCGCCATACATAAACCAAATATCTGTTCCTTCAATATTAATCCTTCAGAGACTCTTGCGAAGTGGTTTCTATCAATGCCAAGAGACAACACAGCGTGGGAGTTGGGAACATGACTCTGAAGCCAGACCACGGGGGTTAAAACCTCAGCCCTGACCTCGCTGGGACTTCGCATTGGTCATTTCACGCATCTGTGCCTCAGTTTCCCCATCTGTATATCAGAGAATATAACAGTATCCAGTGCCTGGCACATAGTGAGCACCTAGTAAATTCTGGGTAGTCACTTAAAGGTCCTCTCTTCTCTTCTCCTTCCCTTTCCTGCTCACCCTGAGTTTGAGATTTTCACAGTCACGCATTATACAATCAGATTAGGATACGGAGACCCGGAGAGATGACGCGACTGGTCTAAAATCCCACAGCTGGCGTGTGTAAGTCTGGGCTCTGAGCCTAGACGGAGAGACTCCAGAAACTGCCGCTGGCCTCTAAGCTTCTATAAGGGCAGTGAGGAAATTCAAACCATTCCCTTTTCCAGCGTAGGCAAGTTCACTCTGAGACCCACGTGCAAAGTGGAAAACGTGCCCACCGTGCGCTCATGAGGAAGCGCGGCGAGACGCGAACGTTCTTCACGGCGGGACGGGAAGACGCCCAGCCCGGCCCCCGGCCCTGCCCTGGGATGTCCGGAGGCCACGAGGGTCGAGGGTCCCATCCCCACAGGGCTCTGCGTGGCCGGCAGGAAGTCTGCCCGCTGGTCGTGTCTATTCGCCCTCTCTGCGGCTCGCGCTGGGCGCTGCCGAGCTTTGCAAATTAACTCAACGGGGTCCAGCGGGCCTCGACCCCAAACCCACCCACGGGAGAACGTTCTCGGGGCAACATCTCCCGCCTCCGTCCCGAGAAACGCGGAACCGCGGGGCCACGTCCGCACCCAGACGGACGAAGGCGGGGACCTGGAAGCTGCCACGCCGAGTCACGGGAGTTGGGCAGGCCCAGGGGCGGCCGTGCACTCTCACCGGGCTCTGTGGGCCTCGCGGCCAGGCGGGGGAGGACGAGAACACGCGGCAGCCGTCCCGAGAGACAGCCGGGGCCTGTATCGTGTCTTTGACCTTCATTGCAGACCATTTTCACATCGTAGCTGATCCGCAAAACGCTGCGGCGCCTGCCCTGAGAACCGAGAAGAGGAAAAGGCCCAGGACTCCCGGCATCCCAGGTGCTGGCAGTCTAGAGGAGAAGCAGCCACGAGGACTGAACGTGAGTCTGGAAAAGTCCAGGGCGCTGTGAGAGCTGCGTCGTCAGCCACGCGCTCCCCCGAAATGTGGACGGAGACGTCCGCCTGTCTCCCGGCATCTCCGCCTGCAGAGATGTGTGGCAGGCACGGTAGTGGCACCGGAAGAGGTCCACGCCCTAATCCCTGGAACCCGTGAGTCTGTTACCTTAGGCGGCAAGGGGAACGTGGCGGGTGTGATTAAGTCAGTGGTCCTAGGATGGGGAGGTGGTCCTGTACGACCCAGGCGGGCCCAATATGCTCCCAAGGGTCCTTGCAAGTGGAGGACCTCTCCTGGCTCTGGTTAGAGGGCGATGTGACCGCAGAAGAAAGGCACAGAGAAGGGCAACGCTGCTGGCTTTGGAAACGGGGGAGGGGGCCACAAGCCAAGGGCTGTGGGCAGCAGACTCGGAAAGCTGCGAAAGGCAATAAATGGGCCGCGCGCGGTGGCTCACGCCTGTAATCCTAGCACTCTGGGAGGCTGAGGCGGGTGGATTGCTCGAGGTCAGGAGTTAGAAACCAGCCTGAGCAAGAGCAAGACCCCGTCTCTACTATAAATAGAAAGAAATTAATTGGCCAACTAATATATAGAAAAAATTAGCCGGGCATGGTGGCGCATGCCTGTAGTCCCAGCTACTCGGGAGGCTGAGTCAGCAGGAGGATCGCTTGAGCCCAGGAGTTTGAGGTTGCTGTGAGCTAAGCTGACGCCACGGCACTCACTCTAGCCTGGGCGACAAAGCGAGACTCTGTCTCAAAAAAAAAAAAAAAAAGGCAATAAATGGATCCTGCCCTAGAACCTCCAGAAGGAACATGGCCTTGCTGGTGCCTTGATTTTGGCCTAGTGAGACCTGTGCCCAACTTCTGGCCTCCAGAACTGTAAGATTATAAATGGATGTGTTTGAAGCCCAAGCATGTAGTGATTAATTAGAGCGGTAATAGAAATCGAATATGATATCTCGCTGGCCATCTCCGATCTACTGCCCATCTCAGTCATAGCAGCCCCTGACTTCCAGGTGCTCTGGCCAAACACTTGGGAGGCATCTCCGACTCTTCTCTTTCTCTCACTTCTCACAAATCTGTCAGTAAATCTGGTCCACCCCACACTCCCCATCAGAACGACCCCGTCAGTCAGTCCCCCACCACCTGCCCAAAACCCTGCAGTGATTTCCCAGGCAAGACCTTCGACCTTACAAGGCCCTGTTGGGTTCAGCCTCTGCTTCCTTTTCTGCCCTTATCCCCTTCCTCTTACGTGTTTCTCAAGCACACCGGAAATGCCCTCACCGCAGGGCCTTTGCACATGCCGTTCTCTCTTCTTGGAATGCTCTTCTAGGGAGCCCACTCCCTCACTTCTTTTGGGTCTAGATTCAAATATCATCTTCCCCGTGAGGTCTTCCTTGGCATCATATTTCAAACTGCAGCCTCATCTCTGGTATTCCTTGTCTCCATGGTGAACTCGGGCCCAGATCAGACAGCTCTGTTTTGGGTCACCCATGTGATCAGGAAAAGGCACCGCTCTCTCTGAGCCTCTGTTTCCTCATCTGTAAATGGGGCTGTGGCAAGGCCTGAGTGCGACTGTGGCGATGGTTCCACAGGCGTGCGCCTGCGTCAGCACTCATCAAGCCGGACCGTTTACCGCATGTCAATTACGTCTCAACAAAACTGTTAAAACTGAAAAATGTTAATAAAAATGACAACAGTAATAAAGGGCTCAGTCTAATGCCTGAAACACCTTCATAAAATGTAAGATGTGGCTGACTGACGGCCACAGAGCTTCGCCAGCCAAGTGCCTGGGACTGCTCCGGGGAAACGACAGCCTCACCTAACACTCGTGACCACGCCGTCGGCCAGTGTGATCCCCATCTCACAGACGAACAAGGTGAGGCTCAGAGGCCACACCTGCAGAACGTTCTAGAACACAGAAAGTCCTTTGTCCAGCATGTCCTGCTGACAGATGAAGCAATGCGTAGGAGGGAAAAGCAGAGTTCGAGGGGGGAGGGAGGGAAACAGGGGAACCAGGGAATTCTCAGAGCATCTGGCAGGTCCCCAGCTCCTGGGGGCCGAGGAGCCAGGCCGCACAGCGACGTCCCCAAGGAGAGCACAGCTGCAGGCTCCGTTCTCTGCTCCCTGTCGCCGCTGCCCTGCCGGGCACCCTGGGCACAGAGACTCTTCCCCCGTTCTCTGCCTGCGGCCGCTGTGGTATGACAATGGACGTGAACCCCCGTCCTGCGAACAGAGGTAAGAGGCTGCCAGGGAGGTGCTGCCACCACTACCTCCCCGTGGATGAGCCTGTCCACGGCGAGCGGCACGTTCCCGCGGGCAGAGCCTGAGGAGGGGGGCGCGCTGACTGCGGGGCGCTGGCTCCGCCCTGCATCGCACACGTGCTGTCGCGTGTTCCCAGTCCCCGGGCTCTCTCGGTTCCCGCCGGCCGCGGTAACGGCAGCGGTAACCGTGACAGCACCGACACGCACTCCGTCCGTTGGAACAACCGAGCCCCAACGATGCCTGAGATCTGCTCACGTCGGAGAGGACCTCAGTCCCAGCTCCTCCCTCCGCCCAGCCAGAGAGCACGCACTGAGGACTTGCCAGCTGCCGGGCGGCGTCTCGAGGCCGGGGATGCGGAGGGAAACGAGACGCACGAGGCTCGTGCTCGGGAGCCGGAATTCTAGCAGGGCCCGGTGGGGGCGGGTGCGATGTGCATGAAAACCGCCGAATAAACACAGTAACGTCACCATCTGATAAAGGTGGTGCAGGAAAGGGAATTCTCTATTCCTAGAGAATAATTAGGAAAGAACTCGCCGGGTGGTCAGGGAAGGCCTCCTAAGGAGCCGGCCTCTGAGCTGAGACCCGAACGACGAGAAAGAGCGAAGGCAGTAACGTTTCCAGCAGAGGGAAATGAAAGCCCGTGGGGCAGGTGCTACCTATGGTCTGAACGTTTGCATCCCCCAAAACCCACGTGTTGAAATCCTCGCCCCAACGTGATTGCGTTAGCAGGTGGGAGGTGACTGGGTCATGGGTGGGCTTAGTGCCCTTATAAGAGAGATCCCCGGCCCCGGCCCCTGCCACCACGTGAGGACAAAACAAAATGACAGCTGTCTACGAACCAGGAAGCAGACTCTCACCAGACACCGAGTCTGCCGGGGCCTTGATCTTAGACACCCCAGCCTCCAGAACTGTGAGAAATACATGTCTGTTGTTTACAAGCCACCCAAGTTTATGGTATCTTGTTAGAGCAGCCCAAACAGACTGAGAGCTTGGCGCAGTCTGGGAAGAAGAGACTGGAGGAAGGGTGCCGTGGTAACAGAATGCCGTCGGCGTCGATGTGCTTTGTGAGCGTGCTCCTAGCAGAGAACCCCGGGTTCGACGCCTGACGCGGCTGCCTCCCGCCTTGCCCGAGTTTGAACAAATGGCCCCCATGCCACGTTGCTCCCAACTCGCGCATAAGGAGGACGATGGAACCGAACTGATGGCATTTTTGTGCATGTTAATCAAATGAATTGATGCAAGGTGCTTAACACACAGCTCATAGTGAGTGCTCAGTAAATGCCGGCCATTTTTCCCACCCCCCGCCTGGCTGCCAGAACCCAGCACAGCATGCTGGGCATGTTCCAGGCCCAGCACGGAGCTCTGATCCACCTCCCGAAGGTCCCCTGTTGGGTGCCTTGTTGTGGCTCTCGCTCACAAGGCCGTCATCGGGTATCTGTTGCACGAGTGGGCTTCCTGATTGCTTTCCCTTTAAGCCTCCTTGTGATCAGGTCTCCCCCGTGAGCAGCGAGACTCTGCTGGTCCCCGCGATTTTGCAGAAAGGAAAGGTGGGAGGGAGAGGGTGATTAGCCGCTGTCTCTGCAAACGCTGAGCCATCTGCACCCCGTTACCTAAGCACAGACCTCTGTGGGTGCCAAACTTCAGAGCCCTGAAAGTTGGAAGGGATTCCGAGCTTGGATCCCTCAGGCTAGGCTATTCTTGGAAGCCGAGCAACCGCGCCTGCCACGGGGAGATGAGTCATGCTGGGGGTGAAGGCTTGATGGATTCCTCCGAGGCAGCAGCTATTTATCAGGGCAGATCTATACGCCACAGAAAACCGAGGCAGGGACGGAGCACGGTCGGTGCTCCTTAAAGCAATACCACCCGGCCCCTCGCGCTGCAGCCAGATGATACTGCCTGGGACCCTCGCACCAGACAAACGCCCACCTCCAGGAGGCCGGGGGCTGTCATCTGACATACTGTCCCCGTTCTATTAGAACAGCCCTTTGAAGAGCTCGTAGAGCTCCACCCTCCCAGCTCAGGTGGCCCATTCGTTAATTCCTGTCTCGTGTGTCCTGCCCCCACGAATGTCGTCGCCTTCCTGTTAGATCCTAGGATCTCGTGTTGCAGAACCCACCATTGCTCATAAAACTCTGAGTCGTACCTGAGGGCAGAATCAGAGGGGTCTTGTCCCGTTTTGTTGTTGCAGAGTCCCAACTGCAGAAGAGAGTGACGTGCCAATGAACAGGACAAATGCCATTAACAGGAAAAGACCTGCCAGGGGTCAGTTTCCTAAGATCTCCCATGCTTCCACCCCGAGTGCAGCATGAGGCAACCGCACTCACCGCTGCGAAGTCCCACGCTCATTTCAAGGGACAGCAGGCTGGCATGGAGTGGGAGCTGAGGCGCCGAGTTCGGGTGCCTGGTTAATTCCACTTGCCTGGTTCCCTTTGTTCTTCTCAAACCCTGCCTGGCGGCGAAGCCACTCAGAAGCCAGCCTCAGCTTGCACTTCTGAGTTCTGCTCCTTACATATGCCCCCAGAAAGTCGCTCCAAGAGAAGGCAGCTTAATTAAAAACCACATTCAATCAAACTGTCACTTTGTTTATGAAAAAGTGTCGAGTGGCTGGAAATGGCAAGAGCAAGCACTGAAGATTAATGCTCTAAATTTGTGCTGATTAAAAGTACGACCGAGGCATTAAAAAGAAAGCTCGGTGAACCCGCGGGACCCCCCAAGGCCAACACTGCCATTTGCAAACACAGCTTGGGACAGTAGCCAATACAAATAGAACTTCTCTCTGCCCAGAAGTTCTCCCTACCTGCATGAAGACAAAGTTTCTAGCTGGAACTGGCTGTGTTTTGTGTTTGCGAAGGGAAACAAACACATCTGAGATGGGCCTATTGGTACCTCTCCAATATTTGCTTGTTCATAACTGGCCCCTGCTCGAATCTGATGCGTGTTGGATCTGGGTCACTCCATGGAACTGGAGTGGGACTCTCAGAGACCCTACTCCCCCACTTTCTAGATGGAGAAGGTGAGGCCTCCGGACAGGAAGTAACAAGCTCTTGGGTGCCGAGGAGAACAGCGCTAGACCTGGAGTCAGCTTTGAGGCTAGCCCCACTTCCAGAGTGCGCCGACTTCCGGAACCCTTATTTTTCTGTGGTGTCATGAAGCCACCCATCTACTTTATCCGGCAGAGAAATCAGTCGCAACGGAAGCCCACCTAGAAACGGTGGCTTTTATCTGACGCCACAAACGAGACGCCTCTTCCGTCTGCAGTAGATCCACTTCGCCAGGACTTGAAACTCCCGAAGTGTTGTACGGCCACACTCCACCTCCCCTCACGATGGAACGATGAGACGGCTTTGGAAAACGGCTGTTTGGAAAGCCACAGTCTCAACCCAAAGACCAGGCAGAATAGGATAGAGTCTCTCTCCATCCTTTGGTTTGGTCACCAGCCACAGCAGGTAGAGTTCTGAGGATGACCAGCAGCGACTCACCTCCGTGGTGTACGATCTCCTCCCCTTGAGGGTGGCTGGAACTTGCGAACGTGACAGGGTATCACCCCTGTGACTCTGTGACATCCTACGGTGACGGCGAAGAGATTCTGCAGATGTAACTGAGGCTCCTGATCAGGTGTCTCTGACTTAATGAAAAGGGAGGTGACCGTGGGTGGGCCTGGTCTCATCAGGTGAGCCCTTTAAAAGACAGCTTAGACTTTCTCTGCACTCGGGAACTGGATGCAGCAGAGACAACCCCGCCACATACACACTCCATTGCTGGTTTTAAAGAAGAAAACTTCTATGAGTTCTCCAGCTGCAAGAAAATGAATCCTGCCAACAACTGCGTGAGCTCAGGAAGGAGCCCAGAGCCTCGGAGGGGACCACACCTTGAGTGCAGGCTTGTGAGTCCCTCAGCAGAAAACTCGGCTAAGTCACGTGCAGACCCCTGACCCACAAAAACTACGAGAAGATAAACAGGTGTTAGCCGCTGAGTTGGTGGTAATCTGTTATACAGCAGTAGAGAGCTAATACACCAGCCGAGAGCCAGTAATTCCTACGGAGGTCAAGGTGAGGATGATGTCAGTGGGACCCAGATGAGAAACTAGCACTAGACATCCTCCCACACAGGCCTCCTTTAGTAATAATAACACAGAACAGACTTCAAACCCTAACTGGCCCATTTCCCTTTCCTGTCATTCTCTTTTTAAAAAATTAAAAGCCAGCGTTGGCACCCTGGGCTGACTTGATCACAGCATGATTAAATAAGCTTCCTCTAAGAGTTAGGGGAAAGAGGATTCGGCAAGCATAGGAGGAGGAACAAGTTGCTCTTTGCAAAAAAAAAAAAAAAAATGTTTTCAAAGGAAACGTTCAAGTCTCAAACCTTAAAAAAAAAAAAAATCAACAACTTCAGCCAAGAAGAAACTCCCACCATTTGGCATTTGCAAGAGCTACAGGAGAGATGACGCAGAAGCCCGTTCTGCGTGTGCAAATCTCTGACAGGTGTGCAAGGCGCAGCGGTCCTCACGTGAACGCTTCCAGCCCCAGCCCCCGCAAGTGCGCACGCACGCGAGAAGACTCGCTTGGCTCCTGGGAGATGGGAGCAAGCGTTGGGAGACAGTATTTAATTAAGTGCTAAACTGTGCGTTGCTGGGTTTAAATGGTGACCTTTGCGTAAAGCCAGTTTGATCATGGGACACTTCCCATTCAGGAATTACTTGCATGGCTACCCAATGCAGCCAAGATAAAAACCTAAATTACTGGCCCAGCTTGGTGGCTCACACCTGTAATCCCACAGACTCAGGAGACTGAGGTGGGAGGATTGCTTGAGGCCAGGAGTTCAAGACCAGCCTGGGCAATTTAATGAGACCCCCGTCTCTAAAACATAAAAAGCAAAAAAATTAGCCTGTAGTCCTAGTCCCAGCTACTTAGGAGGCTGAGGATGGAGGTTTGCTGGAACCCAGGAGTTTGAGGCTGCAGTGAGCTATGATTGTGCTGCTGAACTCCAGCTTGGGCAACACTGAGCTGCTGCTTCTTCCGGTGCTCTTTTCTGCACCCCGTTCCCCTAAGTTTTATGCCTAGAAAATGTGTCTTTTAAAACCTGCTTTATAAAGTCACCTCCTCCGAGCAGCCTTCTTGGATTCTTCCTATGGAGAGTCCTCAGATACCCCTAGCACTGCCTGTGCTGTTTCCTTATCTGTTCAACTGAGACAAAAATAGACATTCAGCTGTAAAAAAAAAATTAAATAAATGAGCACACATCAAGGGTTTAGAACGTGGTGGCAGGTCTTTAGGACATGCTAAACACACCATGACTATTTCTATTATTTACTGAGCAACTACTAAGTACCAAATGTTGTATGGGCCCCTAGAGTACAAAAAAGGCATAGACGCTGCCTTTTTTTCCCCAGTCTGCACTTTTTAAGCATGGGGCGTAGCTCAGTGCCTCATACACAGCAAGCCGATATCTGTATCAGTCTCCCAAGGAATGAATCCTCTCCTGGAATCTGTCACTAGGATAAAAGACTTCCTGAAACCCTAAGCCCAACACCAAGCTCATTAGGACCAGAAAGAAACCCCAGTGTCTGACATCACTGAGAATTCTGCTCATAGAAGCCAAGTAAAAGGGAGATGTGACAATACAATCCCCGAGGAGACTATTCCCGTCCTGGCAAAGTGTCATTTGCGGACTGGATGTTGAGTGCCTGCCTCATACAACTACACCTTCATCTCCGCCAGTGTCTTCTCCTCTGGGGAAGTTTATCTCTGCCCAATCAGGAATTCGCCTCCCTCATCTGACTTCTCTGGAGTATGACTTTTCTCCTAAGTTTCAATCACCATCTGACATGTTATGCATTTGTTTATTTTATGCCTCCATCCCAGTGTGTGCTCCACAAGGCCAAGAATATGGACTGAGCTCAGTGCCCATACCTAGGACCAAGGAGTCTTATCCCGTGCAGTGTTGCTATGAAGGATACCTGGCTGAGCTGTAAAAAAAAAAAAAATGTATATTGGGTTCATAGTTCTACAGGCTGTACAAGAAACTGGTGCTTCTAGTGAGGGTCTCAGGAAGCTTCTACTCATGGCAAAAGGCGAAGGGGGACCCAATGTGTGCAGAGATCCCATGGTAAGATTAGAAGGAAGAGAGAAAAGAGGAGGTACCAGGCTCTTTTTAACAATCAGTTCCTATGGCAAGTAATAGAGCAAGAACTTGCTCATTGCCTGGGGGCCACACTAAGCCATTCATGAGGGACCCGTACCCATGACCCAAGCACCTCCCACCAGGCCCCACCCCCAACACCGGGGATCAAACCTCAACACAGGATTTGGAGGGGACAAATATCCAAACTATATCACCAGGTCAGTGCCTGACACATAGGAGACAGTCAATAAATATCTATTCAATGAATAATAATAGTAGTAGTAACAGCCAACACTTCAAAGTTACTTCCTGTGCACCAGGCATGGCTCTGAGGGCTCTGTATATAATATATTAATCCGTGTAATCAATGCAACAACTCTGTGAGCTAGATATTGTTATTATTCCCATATCAGGAAGGAAGAAGCTAAGGCAGGAGAATTTTAGTCACTTGTCCAGCTCTATAGCCAGTGATTTACAGAGGAAGAACTCAAATCAAGGAGTTCTGGCCCAAAGTTTATGCTCTTAATTGCAACACTAGAATGAATGAATGAATGAATGAATGAATGGACAAAATGTCATGTCTATTACTTTCTGTAAATGTAATGCCTAGGGCTTTATTGGGGAATGTCCTTGCCTGCTACCCAGATGTCTTCTTGAACATTATAACCTCTACCCGGAGCAAACTCCCATGCCTATGCCTTGCACACGGTGGACACTCGGGGCATTTTTGTTGCATTAGCTCACACCTGCGTTGGTGCTTTGGGACAATGTAAACACCTTTTCATGCAAATCTCCACCTTTCCTTTCCATGGAGATTCACGACACCTATGAAACAAAATACATTGTTAATAGTCCTTATCCAGAGCTTTTGACGATAAGCAAACAGAAGCCAGGCTGCCACCCAGTGACACTGCCATCAGATTCTGGGCCATGGGAGTGTTCAATACATGTGGATAATGAGTTCGGAGGAGCAATGACGCCAAAAGAAATGATCGTCCCTTGAGCCTTCTGGATCCTCCCGCTCTCCCTGAGGAGGGAATGAGCACTCCGCCCGCCCGGGAAGGTGGGCCAGGCTGCGAACACACGAGATGTTTGTGGCGAGAGCCAGCAGCTGTCTGGCCAGACTTCCCTGCAAGTGAGCAAATCCCACCTTCTTCCCTTGCAGCTCAGAAGCTGCTCTTGCAGCTCAGAAGCGGCTGCAAAATCACAGGGGGCTCCCAGGAGAAGCTGCACTATACGAAGGGTAGGAGCCGCTCAGAAAAAGAGGGGAAGCAGAGAGAAAAAAAAAAATCTGGCTACATATCTACCTGGGACAATCTGTTTTCTCAACAGCACTGAGGACCGTGTACCAGGACCAGGCAAGCAAAGCGTGGGCATATGCTGCTCCTGGGTTAATCCACAGACCTCGGGGAAGAGCAAACAGCACCGCTCGGCTGCTGGGCTCTAAAAATACCTAGCACACTCCCACCGAGGCACGAATGGGAAGCTCTTAGTGGGCAGGAATCCTGCCAAACAAATGCCTAGCTGGACACTCCAGAGCGAGTCCAAAGGCTGGGGGTGATGAGAACGTGGAATCTAGCGAGGGAGTTGTTGGTGAAGCTTTAAGAAAATTGGGTGTATTTGGATTGTCATGAGCTGGGGAGGAGAAGCTTGCTCCTGCCACAGCAGTGGAAGTTGGTAAATGCAGTGGTTAAAGCCGCAGGCTCTGGGCTCTGACACAGTCCACTTAAATCCTGGACCCACTGCTTAATAATCAGGCCACACTGGGGAAAATTTAGCCTCTGTGAGCCTCCGTTTCCTCGTCTGTAAAAGGTAAGCAATATTAATCATCACCACCATCTGCCTACCTCCTTGATTTTTATAAGGGTTTTAGTAAATTGCATTATTGTTCAAATACTCGCTGGCCTTCCCTACAGGATCCCCTCCCCACCGGACAATCAGGGTCCTCGCTGATGTCAGGCTAGGAGCTGGTAGAAATACGAGTGGAAGTGGTGGAGCCACTTCCAGAAGAAGCTCTAAGACCTACCTCGTGGTCTACACCTTTCTCTTTTCCCTCTGCCATGAGACCAGCAATGATCCCTCCTTCAACCTGAGTCCTGGATCTAAGATATGAAGCAGAGCTGCAGTGAACCTGACATAAATTGCAAATGAGAAATACACTTTTCTTTGCAAGCTATTGAGATTCTGGAGTTGTTTTGTTAGTGCAGCATAAATAAGCTTAAACTGATGCAAAGGTTAAATGGGATCAACTATATACTACACCTAATGCATACCTGGCATTTTCTAAGTGCTCAATAAAGTTCACTTATTATTGATATTATCAATATCATCATCAACATGGGTCCCCACCCTTTTGGAGACATCCCATACTACCTCGTTGAGAAACGAATGGAAGTGCTGGACCCTCTGCCTTGAGAAGCGCACATTTGGACACAATTATGAGGGCGACCGCAGGCAGTGTGCACATCCCAGGCTAGAGGCGCGCAGGCTGAGGAGCTCATTCTGCTCTCCTGAAGTAGGTTTCCTGAGCTTCAGCATGGACATGCTGCCAGCACACACTCTGTGTCACGTCGACTCTCCCGGAGTGCAGACAGGTGGCCATGCCACAGGGCCGCTTTCCACCCCGGGCCAAAAACAGCCCAGGACGTACCGGGAGGCGGGCATCCGCTAGACCTGGAAGAAGGGGGCTGGCCGGCCCCGGCCTGTCCTCACCTCTGCACTCAGGGCTGCCAGTGAGGACGGCACAACAGGACTACCCATGCCTCCCCCGGCCCGTGGCGTCGCTGGCTCTGTCCTCCACAAGACTGGCATCCGATCCTGGGCCGCAGGCTCACCGGGGAATAAGCAGGTCTTCAGTGTTTAGACATCACCAGCTAATTTGTGTGTCTAATTTCAAAGGAACGCTTCCTCCCCGGAGGAGTTTCTACTCGAGGGATGGGCTATTCTGGGCTCCCACCCACTCAGCTCCATTGCACAAAGCATTTTCTAGGCTGCCCCAACCCCCTCCTTTACCCCACTCTGAGCCTGAGAGCAGCATCGGGGTTCAAAGCGGTGCCCTAGACCTCTGCGCAGCCTTATGTTCCCGTACACTCACCAAGGATAGACAATTCTCAGCACTCCGTAGAGGCCATGTTTCCAACAAGGAACGAAGCAATAGCTTCACTCTTTCTTCCTCTCTCTTATTCATCCATTTGTTCAACAAACATTTGCTGAGACGCGTCTACATGCTCCATTACGAACTGCCTGCATGATGTTGAGCAAGTCACATAATCTCTCTCTCTCTCTCTCTCCATGCCTCAGTTTTCTCACTTGCAAAATGAAATAATAGAGTAGCCTAACAGATTACTGTGGTTATTAAATACATTAATACACGCGCCACACATAGCTCTTGAATAGTGCCTGGCACAAAACAAATGCTCAGTGAAAAGGGAGTTGTATTGTGCCATGTACTGCAGTAGTCATGAGGGATAAAATGGTGAGTAAAAGCTAACATAGTCCCTAACCCCACGAAGCTGATGAACCCCTGGGAGAAATTTACATTCATTGAATAACCTGGAGGCAAAGGATATGTTTCAGACCTTAATTGTGATGATGGTGTCACAGGTAAATGCATATGTCCAAATTCATCAAAATGGTACACATTGAATATGTACAATGTTTATCTACCAACTATACCTCAATAAAGCTTTAAAAAATAATCACACTTTGCCCACTTTTTAATAGGGTTATTTGATTTTTTCTTGCTGAAATGGACACATAGGTACTATAGTAATAGGGTATTGGGCAGGGGGGAGGGGGGCGGGTATATACATACATAATGAGTGAGATGTGCACCATCTGGGGGATGATCACGCTGGAAACTCAGACTTGCGGGGGGAGGGAGGAAAGGGCATTTTTTGAAACCTTAAAATTGGTACCCCCATAACATGCCGAAATAAAAAAAAAGTAAAAAAACATAATAATAATCACAGTAATGATTGGAAAATATGTACCCACGCCATAAATGTTACCAAGGAGAAGTACACGGTTCAGTGAGGGAATACGATGTAGGCAATGGTCTAGGAATGGCTCCTCTACAGAGGTGATGACGACATACAGGTCTTGAGGATGTGTGATTCTTTCTGGGTGGGTCAGGGGACTCCGTTCCAGGCAGAAGGGGCAGCATGACTGATGGTCCCTCTCAATACCCAACACTGTTAGACATATAAAACCTCTGACTGATAGTAATAATCAGATAATCAGACCATAATAACAGAGGTCTAAATGGAAAACTATACAATTTCAACAATAAGGTATGAAAAGGTTCCTCCAACTCTCAATAATTTATAATTAGCCATGGGACAGTTGCTTTCCAAACCCCCCTGCAATCGATCCCACCCTCCTCCAGGAGCTGTGATGGGAGGGAGAGGAGACTGATGACGGGTAGGCTCAAATACTAATGATCACAGTAGAGTATGCCAAAGCCCCTGTGGATTTCCCCTCTCTGGCTTGATCCAGGGTCTTTCCCTAATCCTAAGATATGGATGATACCATGTGTATTATATTTCCGCATTTATTTAACAGCTTTTTTTTTTTTTTGAGTATTTAGGAACTACCAGGCACACATGAGGTGCTAAAGACACAATGGTGACCAAGATTCTCTGTCTCCTTACAATATTTATCCCAAACACCATCAGACCTTAGGGGGAGGGGTCCCCAGTAGCCATAACAAATCAGATTGCAATAAACATCAGGTGAAGCCTTCAAATAAAAATAAAGACAGAAGAAATGAGGGTAAGAGGCAAAGACCACACTGCCCCTCAATGAGACAGGGGAGGGCCTTACAGCACCAGCTAGTTGCCCTTTCTCTGCAGCAAAAAGCTGGGCTCAAGTTGGGTAAGAGCTTAACGCCTGGCTGGTGCACAGGCGTGTGGACTGCCCACACGGGAACGCGCCACAGCCTCAGGTGAGCGGAGCTGCAGCCGTCCCTGTGCACTTTCCTCTAAGAATGCCACTGTCACGGGCAATGCCCCGCAGCAAGTGAGATCCCTTTGCTGCTGGTTTTCATGGTCTCACATAAATAACCTAAGTGCTGGTCTTAAGTCACTGAAAAAAGAAGAGCGTATTAAACCCAAGGGAAGCAGAAGGAAAGAGATTATAAAGATCAGATTGGAAATCAGTGGAACAGAAAACAGCAAACCAATAAAGAAAAAGAAATAAAAACCAAGAGCCATTTCTTTTAAAATGTCTACAAAATTCACGCATCCCTAGCTAGGCTGACCAAGAAAATAGGAGAGAAGATTTAAATTACTAAAATTAGAAAAAAGGGGATATCACTACCAACTCCAGAAATCAAATGGATTATAAGGGAATTTTATGAACGGCATTATGGCACCAAATTTTGCAAATTAGATGAAATGGGCACATTCCTAGAAAAACACAAATTATGAAAATGAACTCAAAAAGAAATAGGAAACCTGAATAGACTTGTAACAAGTAAAGAAACTGGATTACTGGGAATTTTCTCAGGAAAGCCTAAATCTAGATGGCTTCACTACTAAATTCTATTAATTATTTAAAGAATACATAATACCAGTCCTTCACAGACTCTTTCAAAACATAGAGAACACTTTCCAACTCATTATTTGAGGCCTGTGTTAGTCTGATACCAAAACCAAACGAAGACATTATGAGAAAAGAAAACTATGGCCCAATATCCCTCATGACGAACAACATAAAAGTCCTTAATATAATGTCGGCAAACTAAATTCAGCAATATATTAAAAATGATCATACACCATCACCAAGTGAGATTTATCCCAAGAATGCAAGGTTGGTTAAACATCTGAAAATCAATTAACGTAACACAATGGGGGCAGAAGCAATGATTGACAGGCTTGAGAGAATTTTGTTTAGGGGTGATGAAAATGTCCTAAAACTGATTTGGGGTGATGGTTGCAAAAATCTATAAATTTACTAAAAGAAATCATTGGATTATATATTTACAATGAGTGGATCTTATGATATGTAAACT
Organism: Mirza zaza; assembly: GCA_008750895.1. Taxonomy (NCBI): domain Eukaryota; kingdom Metazoa; phylum Chordata; class Mammalia; order Primates; family Cheirogaleidae; genus Mirza; species Mirza zaza. The sequence goes on along the minus strand of VSMD01091147.1, from coordinate 2,422 downwards.
ATGCTTTAATAGTTTATAAAACTATAAAAATAATTAATCTGTAAATAATTAAGCTGTAAAAATAATCATCCACCCTCCCACCCAATAGTCTAGTCATCTGTGTGCCTTCATGTAGTCCTTTCAACAAAGGTAGAAGAATTTAGTCAAATGAGGGTTCTCTGGAGTTACAAGGGTTTTAACCTTGTTCTCTCTGAATAATCCTACCCAAACAATATCTAGAAAGAATAAAAAAGTGACACAAACAGCACAATAGTTTCAAGCATATATTTTTAATCTCTTAAATTCTAGAAAAGGAGTCTTGTTACGGTCCAGGGAAAGTCAGTCTTTATGCTGAATAATAAACTCACATTTCAGTAGAAATGCAATGCTGTGTGAGATCCTCCTACCTTAGCAGTTAGAAGACAAGGGACAGTGTCACCTCCTTTGCCTCCATGGGTATGTCTCTTTTCAAGAATGTCAGGACAGAAGGAGCCTTCATTGGGCATTATTTTTTCTCTCAAAGATTTTTGCCTTTTATAATATATAAGTAACTCTCATAGACTGATTACTATATGTCAGGTACTGTTCCAAACCCTTTATATGTATTAACTAACTTCATGCTCATGACAACCCTCTGAGGCCAGTTCTATTTTATCCCCCTTTTACACATGAGGAAACTAGAACACAGAGAGGTTAAGTGACTTGCCTAAGATCACACAGCAAGCTAGAATAGTGGAGCCAGGATTCAAACCAGGCGGATAACTTATACAATCCCTTCTCTGAAGTCCTCCACCTTTTGGATTCAGAGTCACTAAATCCCCAATTCCAAGAAAAACGTAAGCAACTTTCAATGCCACCTTCTGCCCTTTTGAGACCCAGAGAGAAGAAGAGCAAGCGCACCTAAGAGTTATAGTTTCTCGCCACGGCAGGCAGGGTATGTCCTGAAGGCAGACGGGGGGTAGAGACGATTGTTCCAGCAACTGTATCTGTGGCTGATATACAAGGGAAACTATATGCTTTTTTTCTTGCTGAGTCCTGACAACAACAGCCTGTCAGACGATCTCAGTTTTCAGAGGCATGTCCCAAGTGTGTGTCCTGTTTCTCACCAGGGTTCCCCGTGTCACTGCACCACTGAGTTCAGCCCTGACTTGGGGTGGGGGAGGCGTTGGGAGCTGGGCATCCGCAGCTTCTAACTACCTACAGCCAAAACGCAGCATCTCTCTTACCTTTGCCATGTAGCCCCCGGCACCTTAACTGAAGTGACAGTATTATAATCAGGTGGCATCAACTGGCTTTACATCGGAGAGCTAGTCTCTGGCTATTTTACGGGATATCCTAGCAACAGCAACGACAACAAAAAGGAAGGCTTTTGTGGTAGATTGCATGATTGCGTTCTTGGCCCAATTCTTCCTCCCTTACGGTAAGGGAGGAGTAAACATGTCTCTCGTCGTGTGATTCTGTGGTCCCTGCCACTAAAGAAGCAGGATCTATTTCCTCACCCACTTAGGGTGTGGCCCTGTGACTTGGTTTGGCTGACAGAGGGAGGGAGAGGTAGCAATGTGCCAGTCCGGGCTTTTGCTTTTGGGGGTAGGGGTGGGGGTGGGGGTCCAAGAACGCAGGGAAGAGATTGTCTGGGGACCTCGACCCAAGACACCACCATAGAGCTCATGCAGTCTTGCTTCTCTCCTTTGATAAGTGAGAAATGAGGCCCAAAGACGAGAACTGACGCATCACCCAGTGAGTTGATATGAGGGCTATGGAGATACCCCGGGCTCCTGTCTTCCTAGGCCAAGTTCCTGAGCAGGAAGCACTGGGACCCATATGTCAGGCAAGTCGTCCGACGCCCCGAGGTTTACTGAGCAGTCACTCCTGCTCAGCCCCGAGCCACGTGCCATGGGGGAGATACAAAGAAGCAGCATGGCTGGGTCTCTGATTATAATGTCCTTAAATCATGATGCAGTAAATCAGCGATGCCCCCGAAATCAGGGCGGAGCAAGATGTGATTTTTTTGTGTGTGTGTGCTTTATTTCCTTTATTGTTTCTTTTTTGCTGTCTATTTTTAATGTCCACTGTTATATATTGATCTTTTTTTTTTTATTTCGGCATATGATGGGGGTACAGATTTTAAGGTTTCAATAAATGCCCTTTCTCCCCCTCCCCCCACAAGTCTGAGTTTCCAGCATGACCATCCCCCAGACGGTGCACATCTCACTCATTGTGTATCTATCTACCCCCCTTCCCCCTCCCCCCTGCCCAATACCCTATTACTGTAGTACCTATGTGTCCACTTAGGTGCTGCTCATTTAATACCAGTTTGCTGGTGAGTATATGTGGTGCTTGTTTTTCCATTCTTGGGATACTTCACTTAGTAGTATGGGTTCCAGCTCTAACCAGGAAAATATAAGATGTGCTATATCACCGTTGTTTCTTAGAGCTGAATAGT